>WAAD01026826.1:0-14362 GCA_013389945.1 Fregata magnificens | reverse complement strand
TGGGGCGGAGCGGCCGAGCGCTCCGGCGCTGGGCCCGGCTTTCCGAGCAGGCTCTGCTGGGAGGTAAGCTCGTCCGGAGGAGCTGGTGGGGCGGAGAGGAGCGCTCCGGTGCGAGGAAGCGCGAAGGAGAAGGCATGGGCTGAATTTTAAAAGAGTAACCCAGCTCGGATGACCTTCTCTTGGCTTTTTTATTAAGGTTTATCTCTTAACCCGATCCGGTTTCTGGAGGAGTTGCTGTACTAAGAAAGCAAATCGAGGTGTAAGGTGCTCCGAGCACCCTGCCCGTCGCCTGGGTTTGTGCCGGCGGCGTTCAGTCCTGCTGGTAAGAAGGGAGCAGGGGAGTTAGTTCTGCAGGAGCGGTGTCCTTAAAGAAAGCAATGACCTAGAGAGCGCAGGGTGAGTTCCGGACTTTCGTTTTCCTCCTCCCCGTGTCGATAAATTATTAAGTAGGAAAAAAAAAAGAAGATTTTGGGGGGGGGGGGGAAATTGGGTGGCTTCTGGCAAGTCGACCAGCTTTAACACTGACCGCCGATACCCGACTCTGGAAGTTTGGCTTCCCCGCTACAAGAGCCGTACGTGAAACTCTCTGTAGGAGCTTCCGTGCTTTTGTTGGGTAGTTTATTTTAAAAGTCAAGGAGAAAAGGGGATAGAAGACTTCTTAAAAACACTCTCACTTGGCCGCTGTTCGAATCGTGGATATAAGCAAGACCAGAAGAGCTCCTCGCTAAGGTGGGTGTTCCTATGTGGTGGTTTTTTTTTTTCTTTTTCCTAACGTACTAACGATTCGCCCATCCCTCCTCTCCTGTAAGGAGCTGCTCGCGTGAGCCTTGTGCCATCGGGACGGATCGGGAGAGGCTCGGTCCTCGGCGCACGGAGCCCGGTCTCACTGAGATTTAAATCTCGGGCCTGATGGGCGCCTGCCTGTGTTAATAACTCTGCGGTTGGCCTAATTGTCCTGGCTCGGAAAAGTCTGGGAAGCGTGGCTGCAGGTGAATCCTGATCAGGCGTCTTTTTGCTGATGGAAAGGGCGAGATTGGTAAAGCCGTCTGCCCGTTGCCTTCCCGATGAGCTGCTGGGCGCGATCCAGGGCTCTGGAGGGGACCTGGCGGCGCTGCCCGGCTGACGTCGGTGGCGGCACGTCCCCTGCCCTCGCTCCCGTTTCCATGGCTCGAGCGTCGCTTGCGGTTACGCGCCGGCGTAGGGGAGGCTCGGGGAGAGCAGCCCCGGCGCTGCTGGGAGTTTCCAGCTTTGGGATTTCATTTAGGATTTTCCTCTTCTCCCTGTCGGCATGCGGTGGTTCGGGCACCGTTCCCGGCTGGCGGTGGCAGCGCTCCGTCTCGGCACCCCGGTGGTAACCGGGGAGGGGTGTTTCTGCGGGGTCCCTTTGCCAGGGCCGGTGCTGGTCGGGGCGGGCGTTGGAAATCAAGGCTGTAGTTGCCACTCAGTGGTAGAAATTAGGTTGGGGGATTAATTGAGGTGGCAGGAATTAGACGGGGCGATAAATGGAAGTGAAAAGCACTTGCTGCACTGAAAAATAAAAATCCCCCTTCCCCAGCTAAACCCACACACCCAAAAAACCCTCAGTCCTACCCTGAAACCACGGCTAGCAGAACTGTTCTGGCGTCTGCCTCGTTCTCGTGGGGTTACGAATACTTTGTCCGGTGACGCAGCGTGGCTGAACGCTTCCTCCTCCTCCTCCTCCGGCCTTCCCTGCCGTGGGGTGTCCAGGGATGGCCATGCATGCTCGTCTTCTGCCGGTACAATCGAGTGTATTTTGCTGGGCTGGGACTAGTGGGTTTGCTGTAATTAGTGGAGGGTTTAGGATTTTTTTTTTCCGCCCTACGGGCGTTATTGTACCGGCTCAGACCCGCTGACCCAGATACAAAGGGCTACAGAGGGAAGGTCAAAAAAAAACCAAAACCAAACCCAAAAACCCTCTACAGAGGACAATTATGGATTAATCTTATTTCTTCTCGGCTCCCTTTGATCGCTTCATCCTGTGCGCAGCAGGAACCGTTTCTATCCCCACTTTTCTCATTAATCCGTCTTGTCCTGTAGCGAGTTTGTCAGCTGAGGTTACCTGTCCCGCGGGCGTGATGCCTTGGGATGACGGGTGTCAGAGTGGCCACACCATGGTCACCGCGGGCAGTGTCCCATCCGTCTGCCAGCCCGGGAATCGGGAAGATTTGCCGACTGTGTGGCCAGGTGTTTGGTCCCACAAAAGAGCAGCAGCCGAGAGGCCTCGGCGAGCGGCTCCCGAGCTCGTGGCCCGTCCAGCGCAGTCCCGGCCTCCTGGGAGAGGAGCCGGCTGCAGGCGGAGGTTTGGGGCCGGGACGGCCGTCCCAGCGGGTGGGATCCGTGCCCTCCGCTCGCCATGAGCTGCGAGGCGGCTGAGCTCTTTCCCGAAGAAGGGGAGGGGAAGAAACACGTGTTTGGCGTGACGGCAACCACAGGAGCTGTCGGGAGGAGAGCTGGGGCGAGCCGGGCAGCCGGAATGACTCCAGACTAATTGCCTTTTGCAAAGGCGGTTTCAAGTTGAAGGTGTCTGAAGAGGAGAGGAAGAAACCTCCTGGTTAAGTGCCGCCGGGGCGGCGAAACCAAAGTGTTTGGCTGTTTGTTTCTGTTTGCGTTTCCTTCTCTTTGGTAATGCAGCGCGTTGGGAAAGTTGGTGTTTGGGTTCTGGTTCTGCCTCGGGCTTCGTGCGGCTGCCGAGGCTCCGCGGTGCCGTTCATCCGTATCCGCCGCGGCCGGTCCTCGCTGAGTTGAGCAGGATCAGGTCTGGTCTGCAGCGAAAACGCGACTAGGTGTCTCCCTCGCATCTGTTTGCAGCGTGCCGGTCGGAGGAGGCTGGGATAGGGCTGCTCCGGAAAATTCACCTCGAAGCCAAATTTCCACTTGAAGCTGGTATTTGTGACTTCCATGCCCATCCGGGCAGGAATGTGCTGTCAGGAGGTGGGTTTTTGTGGTGGTTACCCGAACTTCAGTGTCAAAAATCCCTAACATCCGCGTGGGTTAAGTCAGATGTTTGAGTAAGGCTCGGACTGATTAACTGCGGAGCTTTGTGGGCACCAAAAGCTTGTTTTTCCTGTTCACCTTAAATTATTTTAATGATCCTGGAGCTCTGCGGAAGGTCTCCTCCTGAGCGGGTGTGATGTGCTGCGCGTTTGTGCCGAGGGTGGGCAGGGGTCTTCGGGGACGCCTGTGCGGGGTCTTGTCACTTCTGCCCTGGTACGGGAGAGCCACGGCACAATCGGCTAGCCGGGGCACGGGCGGCTCCTCGTCTTCTGCTGGGGCAGCGTTCCTGCCCCGTACGCTCACGAGGGGGCCATTCCTTGAGGGAAATCAAAGGATTTTAGGGGTGTTTTTTTAACGTATGTGCGCAGCAAAGCGCTCCAGCCTTCCGATCCTGTGGGTTTGGGACGGGAGGAGAGCCAAAGGTGAGGGGAAGCGAGGATCTCTTCCAAGTAGCGGCCGCTGGAATCCCCTGCTTGAAAACAAATTTAACAGCTTTTTGTGGTTTTGGGTGGTGCAGCTATAAGGAACNCTCTTTCTGCTGAGTCTCTTCTTGTTGTGTTTAGGCAGCACAATGTCAAATTGCTGCTTTTTTTTTTTTTTTTTTGCTTCACTGGAAGGAAAGTGCAATGTAATTCCAGGGTGGTTGGTACTCAGTAATCAAAAGATAGCGCCTGCCTAATTTCTGCCTCAGGTTTATGCAATTCAGCACTTGGCAAACCCGACTGCAGAAAAATGAGCCATTTTAAATGAAACGCTGTAAAAGAGGGTCCCAGAGAGCGGCTCCCGGCGCTTGCTGTTGCCCGGGTTCGGCTGGTTCCTCCCGGCTTTGTGGTGCGGGGCAGGTGGAACGGGGCACTGCTTTGGGGACAGAGGTTGGGTTTCTGGGGCTGCCCTGGGAAGACGTTGTGGTGTAAATACCCAGGCAATTAGCTGATAAGTGGGCGTGTGGGTTTATGCTCAGTTTTTTATCTCGGAGCTGCTTACGGGACACTGGGAAGAAAGCAGAGACCTCGCCTTGCACCTCCCCTGCTTGTTTCTTTTGTATTTTACTTTGTGCGGGAATATTTATACCTCCCACTGCAAAACCCCGGACCAGAGCCTGTGTGCAACACCTACAAAACCCGGCGGCGGGGTGGGAGCGGAGGGAGAGCTGTGGGTGTGAGCGGAGCGGGGCCGGCTGCCACCAGGCCGTCAAACAAGCAGCGCCTGGGTTCGTTTACCGGTCGACACCAGTGCCACGGCACCAAAACCGGTCTGGTTGCGGCCGAGGAGCGCTGGGGACTTTGCCGTCAGCTTGAAGCGCAGCCTTCAGCAAACACTTTGGTTGCTCTCTGTTTTTTCTGCTCGTGACAGCGACCGTCAAGACTAAGGATTGTTTGCCTTAATTTTTTTTTTTACGCTTTTATTCTGTGTTCATGCAATTACTGTGTGCTGCCCTTTGATATTCTGTGGTGATGCAGCCACAGCTCCTGGTAAAGGCCTCTCCAAAACTTGGCTTTCGCAGGGTTTACGAGTCCGGAGAAATCCGTTCTCTCTCCCGGGGTGTGCCGGGCTGCAGCCCAGCGCGCTCCGACTTCTCCGTGGAGCTGTTGTGGCTGGGTCCCCAGGGCAGGAGGAGCCGTTGGAGAGGAACTGGGGTGCTTTATTCTGATTTTTCTCCCCTCTCTCCTGCATGGAGATGGCTGCAGGCTGTTTGTACCAAGAAATGTCTTCACTAGAAACTGTATTTATATGACTTTTCTACTTGGGGGGAGCCTATACGGTATATAGTGCCATGTCCTCCCCAGCGAGAGCAGTCAGGGCTGTATCAGACCCATTTCAGAGCAGCAGTCACTCAACACATTTTTAATTTAAGTTATTTGCATTTTACAGTAGGAATTTAAAACCCTGCTGGTGCCCTGTTGGATGGGTGGCTGCCAGAGTGGAGACGGGCCCCGTCAAGGGCTCCCTGTTCCTCCGCCTGCCTGGGGCCAGCGTGTGAGTCACGGGCTGTGCCGGGAATAGACGGGAGATTCCTGCCGGTGTCCCGTGTTTACGCCGCCACCGCCTCACTGTTTTGGGAACCGTAACCAAGCAAAGCCGCTCCGTGGTGGCGCCGGCCGGGCTCTGGAGGGGAGAGGGAGCCGCGGCCCGGTGCTACACGGAGCAGAGAGCCACCGACTTGGGGGCTGGACCCTGTCTGGAATACCGTGGGGGTGGCATCAGACTGCGATCTCGGCTCTCGTGCGGCCTCTGGTCCGGCGTCCCACAGGGGAGGAGGACTCCTGACCCGGTTAAACTAACGAGGGCCATCGTTTTAGGGTATATCCATGATGCAACAACGGTGTGACTCCCCTCTACGGCATGTGTGCCGGCGCGCCGAGAGCGTGCCCAGGGCAGGTGCCCTTTTGCCACGGGTGCTACCACCAGCCCCGAGCCTGAGACACGCTGCAGGCGCTTAAATGCGCTTTGGGGGGTCCGAAGCCCCCTCCGAACAGCTCTGGGGGGTGCCCCGGGTCCGTGCGTCGCCCCAGCCCGCTCCCGGTGCCCAGCAAGCCCTGCGGTGCCGTTCGCTCCTAACCCAATCGCTGCGTGCCCCGAGCGACTGGCGTTGCGGAACAGCTCGTCACCGGTGCCCGGCGTGTCTCGTGGCTGACTCCATGCAGTAGCACGGTGCCGTCCCCAGGTGTGGGACACCTTAATGTTGCCCGCTTGGCTGTGACGGCACTCGATTCCCGAAGGAGGCCAGGCGAGGGCCGCAATTCCTGCGGGTTGCTCCTCTTTTCAGCCGGGTGCCTGACTCCCTGCAGCTCTCGGTGAAGAAACGAAGCTGTCGGTGCCGCTGAAAGAGAGGCGGGTGATGGCAGAGCGATGGGGAACTTCCCCGGGGGGGGCTGTAACCGGGCGAGAAACCTGCTGAGGCGAGAAGGGTGAGCCCGGAGTTGGCCACTGAAGCCAGTCTGACGAGGCTAGCTCTCCTCTGACTTTGAAGCCGAACAGGTTGGGGCCTGCTGGGCGGCTGATTTGCTTCTCCCTTGATGTTTCGGCACGATACCGGCGGCTGCGCCAAATGGCTTCGTGCGGTTAGCGCCCGCTGGTGCGGCGGCGGAAGGTTTAGCTGGGGCTGTCGAGCCACCCGCTCGGCTTTGCCGGGGGATGCGGGGATTTGTTTTGCTGGGGTAGAGGACACGGGTCCTCGCCTGGGTTGTGGTCTGGAGCCCTGCCACCGAGTGCCGTAGCTCGTAGGTGTTTCTGCCAGACGGTGTTTGGGTTCATAAGTTAACGCGGCAGAGACCCGTCGGTGCTGGCAGAGCCCGCTGCCGTCGGTCTGGTACCCAAGCCTCGATTTTTGGTGTAAGGTGCTCTGGCAGAGGAGAGGACGAGTCGCTGCTGAGCGTGGAGACGTGGTGGAGGGATGCAGAGTGGGGTTTTTAATCAGGTATCGATGGGGAAGGGATTAAAGCCTGTCGGCCCTCTTTGTCTTGTAGGGTTGCGGCGCTAAGAGGAGTCCCCGGCTCGGTGCGTGCCGGCAGCAGTGCGAGATGGCTGCCTTCAAACGGAGCCGAGCGCAAGCCTGGCCGGAGGAACGGGGCGACCGGGAGCACGGGCTCTACAGCTTGCACCGCATGTTCGACATCGTGGGCACCCACCTGACCCACCGGGATGTGCGGGTGCTCTCCTTCCTCTTCGTGGACGTGATCGACGATTATGAGAGGGGGATGATCCGCAGCGGCCGGGACTTCTTGCTGGCGCTGGAGCGGCAGGGCCGCTGCGATGAGACCAACTTCCGACAGGTGCTGCAGTTGCTGCGGATCATCACTCGCCACGACCTGCTGCCATACGTCACCCTCAAGAGGCGACGGGCCGGTAAGTGACGCTGCTGGCAGCCTGGCCCGCTCCCTAACGAAGCTCGCTTTGTTATTCAGCCGTCTCCCGCTTCTCCTCCGCTGACACCCTGGAGGCGCGGTGGTTAAAGGAACCCGAGGCTTGTAAGGACAAACGGGTGCCAGGGCAGCGGGGAAATGCAGGCAGAGAAGGCCAAGGGTTTTTTTATAGGGTTTTAGCAAGCACCCATGTACGGTTTTGGGGGGTTAGAGCCTCGTTTCATTTCTGGCAAGCGCCGAGGTCTCCTCCTTTCTTTAGCAGCAGAGAACTGGGATTCCTGCTGCCTGCTGTGCAGCTCCGTGACTCCCAGCTCTCCCAGCTCCTGCTGCTCGTCGCTAGTTTTTAGGGAAATGCTCCTTTTGGCCCAAAGACCTGCCTGGGACGAGATGCTGTGGGCAGCCCCAGGGCCATGCTGGGGAGCGAGAAGGAGCCGGGGGGCGTCTTTTCCCATCCATTTTCCGGTGGGATGCCCCAAACCCTTCTCTTTCGGCCACCCCTTTTCCCCTCACTCTCTCCTGGCTCAGAGACCCCAGCAGTGACCCAGCCCTTCGGATCTGGGTAATTTGGTGGGGTTTTGGTCACTTCATGGAGCTGCCAGGCTGAGCTGACCCCCTGTCCTACACCGACTCAGTCCTGTGCCTTTTTTTTTTTGCCTAAAAAAACCCTCAATTTACAGTTCAAAGAGCCTAATCCAGATTAACCAGAACCGGAGGAGTCACGAAGGAGAGCGCACTTGTTGCAGGGGATGTGTAAGGCAGCCGCTCTGGCAGGATTCAACCTCTGAAATTTGCATCTTCGCTTTAAATTAGGATAATTGGGCTTTCTTGGCAGTTCCAGGCTGCTGAGTCTCCCCGGTTTCTGCTCACACCGTGGGCAACGGTGCTGTTCCCCGCCAGCGCTTGGGAAAGCGGTGAGCGCAAGTAGAGGCAGGCATTAAAAACTCCCCGGTTTTGAGGGGGGTGAGAGGAGGGACGGCAGCACTGGTGTGAACAAACCCTTTGAGCTGGGGCTGTCACCGGCAGCGTGGTCCCGCGTTGCCTGCGGCTTCCGTCCTGCCAGGGGGAAACTGGATCGGACGGCTTGAAAATTAACGGGGTTTGGTTTTTTTTTTTTTTTTTTTTTTGCTCAGTTGCTTCTTAACCAGCGTCAGGCCGGGGAGGGGCCGGGGACGACGCTGCTTTTGGTGGCACTGCTGCCTTGTGCCGCTCCGAAGCGGCAGAGACTTCCAGCCCTGATGGACCTCGTGGGAGGGAGCCTGAGCGCAGGGCATCCCTGCCTGCACATACAACCCTGCCTGTGCAGGCTCAGACCGTATGCCATGAGCATTTTCCCGTTATCCGGCCTTTTCTGGGAGCGTGTTCCACCCTGCGTGCTGCTCACGGACGTGGCTGTGCCGGGGATGGATCCCAGCCTGTTCCCCTGCCGTCGCTGCCAGCTCCGCTGCCCGCAGACCCCCTCGCAGGGCAGCCGGCACCGTGGCTCGGTGCAAGCAGGGCGTAGGAGGCTGTTTACCGGTGCCGGTGTAACCTTCTGGTGCTCATCCTCTGCGCCAAGCCAAGAAAAACTAGAGGAAAAGGGAAAGCAGCGGGCGGGCGGGTGCGTTACGCAGACCAGCTGTGCGGTGCTTGGATTCGGGGAGGTTTCCAGCGATGCCGATTCCGTGGGGCGCACGGACGGATCCACGGCTGTGTCCCCCCCCAGTTTGTCTAGGGTTTGGGGGTGTTGGAGCGTTATTCTTGTGTCTCTTGAGCAGCTTTTTGCTTGTTGGGTGCAAAAATCCAAACTGAAGGGGTGTTTGGCTGCTGTACCTCGGTCGGCTGAAGCCAGGCGAGCCCTCCCCACGCCAGGCTTTGGTGTTTTCAGGGTGAGATGGATGGATTGATATTAAAGCGTGATAGCTGCGTGCGGTCGGGGAGCCAGAGGTCAGCATTCACGTCTCCGTACGCTGCCGTCGTGCGAGGAGCGATGCTCCGTACCTGTGAGATCTCGTTCTTGCAATGTCTCCAGCCATGCTTGGGTGGAAACGGTTTAATTAAACGTGCAAAAATAGCATTTCAAAAAGCTTTATTAAGAAAGGCACCTTACATGTGGTTTATAATGCGCAGCGCTTTGCATTTAAAGAGGAGGGATTGATTGGTTAAAGGAAGTCTCCTCCGGACTTAACGAGCTGACGCTCGTTGCTGGTTCCCGTGTCCTTCCAGACCTCCCAGCAGCCAGGAGGTCTTGTCTCCTTCTGCCTCATTTGTATTCATGGCTCTGAAAAGGAGCAAAACCCTGTCCCGAATTAGCTCGGTGCAGCCGGGGCTGGATGGGTGAAGGTGGAGAGTGGTAGAAGGAGCTGGGGAGACCCGCAGCCTTGGCTGGCTTCGGTCCGGCGGGGATGGGGAGGATCCTGCCCAGGGACGGGCAGCGCTCTGAGCTCACCAGACAGGACAAAAACAACGTGCAAAAAGTGTCCCAGCCCTCAAAAATAACTTGTTTCGCCCCATGATCTTTGCTCAGCAGCTGCTTCTGCTCAGCAGCTTGACTCTCCTCAAAACCCTGTGTCCTGGCAGCGTGTTACTTCAAAGGTCTGCTAGACTCGGGTACGTAACGTAGGCTTAACTTTTCGCCAGCTTATCCTAAAGCGTTTCAAGCAGCCAGGTCCGTCCCAGGGCCCTGGAGCTGCCACCGTTGTCCCCCCCGGCTCTGCTCTGCCGGGGCTGTGGAGGAGGAGCGGTGGCTGCTCCCCTAGACCTTTGCTCAGACCGACACGAGCTGCAGGAGCTCGTGTAGGGAGCACGGGACGAATCCGGGGCTGGTCTGAGCGATCGCCAGGTACGTACGACCCGGTACCGTGCCGGCATGGCAGCCACCGCAGTGTGGGAGCGGTGTTGGAGGCGCTGCCTGCCTTGGCCAGAGTTTCTCCCGGGGGATTGTGTGCGTGTGATGCTGCCCGTCTGCTCCCCGTCCGGGTGTTGGGAGTATCTATGGTAACAAATGGAAACGGCCTTTCCTGCACTGTGGGTGGGAGGGCTTGGCTCCTAAACGGGGTTTTTTCCGAGAGGACTGGCTGGAGAAGCGGCCGCTCGATGTGCTGCTGCTCTCAGGGGGATGCAGAGCAGCTTAAGCGTGGGTTGGCACCCGCCATGTCGGGAGAGATCTGCCCTGGCCTCCCTCCTGGTCCCCGCTGTCCCTCCTGAAGGGACCCGTGTCCCCTCTCTCTTGCAGTGTGTCCGGACCTGGTGGACAAGTACCTGGAGGAGACGTCCATTCGCTACGTGACGCCCCGCGCTCACGGCGAGGCGGAGCACGGGCTCGGCCACCCCCACAAATCAGGTGGGTGTGGATGCCCGCTGCCAGACCTTGGGGTTCGGTCCGTGGGGATTCATCGGGACTGTCCCGCTTTTGCCTCGTCTGCTCCCACTGGGAGCACGGGGACTCGCCTCTGGCTGGCGGTGACGGTTCCGTCACTGCCGAAGTGATGTCTGACCCTGCTGCCGCAATCCCCGCGGTTTGGGGGACCATCGAGGGCAGAGTTTGACATCCCTTCCCTGAACCGCGGTGCTGTGGGGAGGCTGCTCGGTCTCGGGGTGTAATTTGGGGTTCCCCTCTCAGGGCTTGCGCAGGCTCCTGGGGCTGCCAGACGCCCCTTGGGAGGAGCATCCCGGGACAGGGGGGACAACTGGGAGGTGACAGCGGTGTGAAAAGGAGGGGGAGGGCTGGAGCTTGGTGTCGGGGATGGAGCAGAAATGCTCAAACACAGATTTGGAGTGTAACCAGTGAGGGAGAGCGGCCCCGAGAGCTTCGGCAGAGCCCGGAGCGGGAGCGGCTCCTCCGAGGTGTCCTCAGCCACAGAGCAGGGGGCTCAGTGTCCCCTGTCCTCTCCCTGCGCAGTGCCTCCCCACCACCCCGTGGTCTGCTGCTCCTCCGCGGGACCCCAGATCTGTACCAAGAGGCCCGGCCGCGGCAGGACCCTCCTCAGCAGCCAGCGCAAGAGGAGGAAGTCGGCGACGCCGGACCCTAAGGAGAAGCAGACCTGTGGTAGGATACCGCTGGGGGCGGGTTGGGGGGGTTTTGGGGGGTTCCTGGCCCCACACCGGAGCACTCACCACCCTCCCCGCTTCCCACAGACATCCGCCTGCGAGTCCGAGCCGAGTACTGCCAGCACGAGACGGCGCTTCAAGGCAACGTCTTCTCCAACAAGCAGGACCCCTTGGAGCGTCAGTTCGAACGCTTCAACCAGGCCAACACCATCCTGAAGTCCCGGGACCTGGGCTCCATCATCTGTGACATAAAATTCTCAGAGCTCACCTACCTCGATGCGTTCTGGCGCGATTACATCAACGGCTCTTTGCTGGAAGCCCTCAAGGGCGTCTTCATCACGGACTCGCTCAAGCAAGCCGTGGGCCATGAAGCCATCAAACTGCTGGTCAATGTGGACGAGGAGGATTACGAGGTCGGGCGCCAGAAACTCCTGAGGAACTTGATGCTGCAGACGGCTCCCTGACGCCCGACAGCTGCTCGGTGGGATCCAAGCTTTTTCCTTCTTTTTTTTTTTTTCCTTTTTTTTTTTTTTTTTCTAAAAGAAAAGGAAAAGATGATTGAAACCCCCACCCGGTACTGTGCAACTCTGGGTTTGGAGCCGCGGGGAGCGCCGGAGGCTTACGTGTTTCCTCACCCCTTTCCTGTCCTGTCACCTCCTCTCTCGCTTTGTTTTCCTTTTTTTCTCTTTTATTTTGTATCCATTAAAAACAAGAGAAAAGGCAAAAATCCCACCTGGGGCGCGTCAGTGACGGGGCTGGGCAAGCCGCGGGGGGGGGACTTGGTGGAGGTCTGTACCGGGGTGGGCTCGGCCCCGTGGTGCCTACGCTGGGTTCGGGGGTGGCTTTGTCCCCCCTTCTGCCCTTGTGTCACTGTCCCGGGGGGTTCCGCGTGTCAGGGGATGCCCCACAGGCAGCGTCCCCCCACCGTTTTTCCCTCACATAACCCCCCACCCCCCCACCCCCCGTCGCCTCAGTGGGTTTCTCAGGAGTAAAACCGTCCCCTTGCCGGGCTGCGTCCCCGCGGCGTCCCCTGGACCATGTGCCTTCGTGTCCCCCTCCCCTGCGGGGGCTGGGGGGAGGACCAGTGCCGAGGGATGCCCCGAAATCTCTTGCCTGTCCCCTCCGCCTCTTCCCTCCCCTCCGCGGCTGCCTGGCTCTGTCCCTCCCCTCTCCAGCTGGCAACTGGGACAAACTGGGACAAGGGGCAGGTTGGGGCGGTGCAATCTGCCTGTTGCTGGCAGCAGGCAGCCGAGCCTCTGCCTGCGCTCTGCCTGCACGTGTTGGAGGGTGGCCGGCAGCGTGCGGTCCTTGGCCGTGGCCGCCCAGCCCAGGCCCTGGCTCCCTGTCCCCGGAGAGCCCCCAAAATGGCAGTTCCCCCCCCACTCCCCACTGCCTGTGCATCCCCAGAGGGGATTTTTTTTTTTTCCCAGCTCCATCCTGGTTTTGTGGTTTTTCTCCCCATCTCTGCTCAGCCGCTGGTGGGTGCGGACCCCCTCCAGGGTGGGGAGCAGCCCCCTGGGACTTGTGGTGCTTGTGGCCCCCCCTGGGGCATGCAGCCCCTCCTCCGCTTACGGATTCTGGCACAACTTGGTGTAATTTCTGTGACTTCTGTATTTTTTAAACTTCAATATAACGGTCATATTCCCTCTGTAGCTTTCGGGTTTCTTGAAATAAACATCTACTGCAGCGCCTGGCTCCTTCCTTCCACCTTTGCCCGTGCCAGGGGGACCCTGGACCCCCCCAGCAGTGCAGGGGACACCAAGAAAGAGGGGGGACACCCTCTTGGCCACAGCAGAGGGGGACAGGGAGCCCTGAGCGCATCTTGCTGCTGCATTTTGGGGAGAAACGGCCTGAAACAGAGTGGACGTGGTCCTGCTCTGGATTTTACCGTACCAGCGAGGGGCTCATGGCGCTGGCGCCAGCCCCACAGCCGCCACGGTGCCGTAGAGGTCGGGCCGGCGGTGGCCGTGCACCGGGATCTCCCGGCGGATGCGGTGCAGGTAGTCGAGGTCTATCTCGGCGTAGCAGAGTCCGGGTCCCTCGCGGCACTGGGCCACCACGGCGCCCCAGGGGTCCACCACCAGCGCGTGGCCGTAGGACGTCCGGCGCTCGTGGTTCTTCCCGGTCTGGGCGGCCGCCACCACATAGCACTGGCTCTCGATGGCCCGGGCCCGCAGCAGCACCTGCCGGGGGACGCAGCACTGCTGGCGGTGCCGGACCACGGCCCCCGGGGGGAACGTGGGCAGAGAGTAGAGTTTGGGTGGGGGCACCACAGCCGGGCTGGCTGTGCCACCTGCCCCTTAAATACACAAAAAAGAGGCTTTTTATCTTAAATTTGCCCCTCCTGGCTGCAGGATTTGTCCCTGCTTGCTTGCTGCTGCAGATGAGTGGGGTTAAGGCTCAGCCCCAATCCGACAGCCCCCGGGACGTCCCCAGCCCCACGGGGGACAAGGGACGAGCAGCGAGAGCCGCCTGGACGGGGGTGAGGGGCAGTGAGAGAGGCTAGAGCTGTCGGGGCCGAGCTCACCTCCCAGTGCGCCGAGCCCGTGGGGACGGTGAAGGCCGAGGGGTAGGTGAGGATCTCTGCGCCGGCACGCCGCAGCGCCAGCGAGATCTCGGGGAAGCGCAGGTCGTAGCAGATGGAGAGGCCGAGCTGGTGGGGACGAGGAGGGGACATCAGCGAGGACACGGCGCCTGGTCCCAGGGGGCTCTGGGCAGAGGTTAGGGGACAGCGGAGGGGACGCAGTGGTCTAGCCAGGGGAGCCCCTCGCTTGCAGGGACCCAGAGGCTCCCGTCCGCCCCGTACCTTCCCCGCCGGCGTGCTGACCGGGGCCACGATCTCGGTGCCGGGGTTGGTGAAGCTGCTCTCCTTCATGGTGACGCGTCCCTCCAGCTCCACGTCACACAGGTGGGTCTTCCTGTAGGCGGCCACGAGGCAACCTGGGGACAAGAGGGTGCGAGGGCGGGGACGTGTGCGGGGGCCGGGGACCCCAGGTCAGCAGGGGAGGGCCAGGGGCTCTCACCTGCGGGGTCCAGCAGCGCGTGGCAGTTGTAGATGCGCCGCGTGGTCGGCCAGTCCTGGCCGCGCTCGTGGAAGCCACCCAGGGACAGCCACACGCCGCAGTCCCTGGGGAGAGGGACCCGGGGTCACCCCGGCTCCGCAGCCGGCACTTGCGGCTCCGTCTCCGCCACCCTGGTCCGCGGGACAAGCACGGGGCGGGTCCCTGTGGGTACCTGGCCAGCTCGGCGTAGCGTCCCATGAGGTCCCCGTCCAGTCCCTCGGCCAGGTTGAGGGTCTGGGCCGTGTCGGAGCCGATGTAGTCGAAGCCCTCGGGGAGGAAGACGAGGCAGGCGCCGCGATGAGCCGCCTCCCGCACCAGCCCGGCACAAGCGGCAAAGTTCAGCTCCTTGTCGGGCGTGGAGGTGACCTGGCCCACGGCCACCAGCGGCTTCAGCCC
>WAAD01026818.1:0-37448 GCA_013389945.1 Fregata magnificens | reverse complement strand
TAGGTAACAACAGATGAAATTATCACCCGCTGAATCTCTTACCACAGTTAGAGAGACAGAGTCTGGCATTCAGTCTGTAACAGTATGATGTCCTAGAAATGCATACAGATTTACTCTTTAATACTACAGAAAGCACTTAAGTACTCAATCTTCCATTCACCGCGTCTTTTGGGAAAGGCTCACAACTCTTACAGCTCTCTGCGTTCAGTCCATGCCTATAGGAATGGAGCACAACAGGCATGGGCAGATCCCAGCATATTTAAGATATTTCATTCCATACCCACTCCATACCACCATGGGAATCTGAACACATTTTGTACAAGAAGGGAGCATATGGGCTGGTTTTGTTTTGCTCATTTTTTTTTTCCCCAGAGCATCTCCTAGCGAGAACAGCTTTGTGCATACTGCTGTTCAGAACAGTCTGTCCCAACAAGAAAAGATGACACCAAGGGAAGAATTGTTTACTGCCATATAAAAAAGATTTCAAATGGAGCTTCTTTCAATGGAGGCAATCTTAATAAATATCAGCCAGATCTCCAAACTGACAAAAGCATGGCCACAAAATTACTGAATTTAACAACACATTTCTCAGAGATTAAAAATTAATTGGCAGATGCCAAAGGGAAAAAAAAAAAGTGATGTAGCATATTGCATCTTTTTATGACAGATGGTTTCAAATGGATTAATGAGGTGAGTGCTGAGTTTCTAGGTTGTGGTTAATATTTAACCTCCAGCCAGCAGACACCTCTAAGATTTTTACACCTGAGTGGTAAAGAGGCCTACCTAATTGAACTGTTGGAAACACTGTGCTAATTTGAAGTGTATCTTCCAAATGAAAAAAAACCCCAGATATTGGAAAGTTGGGGGTTGGGGAAAGTAAAGAGACTTTGTCAAAACACTGGTATGGAATTGGAAATTCAATACTTTTTTCCCCTCTGAGAAGCTATGATGAGGAGAGACACACAGACTACACAAGCTCATATTATACTATGTCATTCTAACAAAGAAAAAGAAAAGGTTAAGACACATAATTTTTTCCTTTCATTTCTAGAAAATTTTAGAATGGTAAAAACTTACCTTTCCATCGAAAAAGAAAAGACCCTAAACAAAAGAAAGTCCATCTGCAGTAATGAATCTTGTCACTGCACTTAGGACATCATAAAAGTTACTTGCTTGATATAACCAGCAGACATAGCATGTCTTCAATACCTCTTCAATATCTCCAAATTTTCATAGTTCATTTGGCTAAGAAGTTACAGGAAAATGTATTGCTTTACAATAGGCAGAACCTTTCAGACACGAAACTAAATCTGAAAAATAGTTGTAAGCAAGACCTTTAGCGTTTGCGGCTAAAACAATTTGATTTGGATTTATATATACAGAGTTGTTGGTTAAACACTTCAGAGTGATTACTAATATTCACTGTCGGTTACATTTTGAAGTAACTACTGGAAATGCACTGTACAACAGTATCTACAAGAATTCAAAGATGAATGAGAGCAAAATCAAATGAGAAATGTTAACATTCTTAGTGTAAATATTTACCATCCTAACAAAAATAATTATTAGGACACTCCATTTCGTTATCTTCCTCCTGCATTTATTCTTTTCCTGGAATACAGATGAAGTCATTCTGAAGTGACTTACTGTCATATTGAACACCGGGCATTGTTTTTTCTATTTTGTTGGAGAAATGCAGGGTCACACACTCTTATACTGTAGCTATTTGCACAGTATCTGGTTCACAGAGAGCCTGAATAGGCCACAGGTAACTCCATGGCATATCCTAATCTTTGAAGAGTATAGGGAATATTCATTAGTCTCTAATAAACTAGGAAGAAAGAGATTAAGAAACAAATTACTCTTCCTTAAAAAAAAAAAATAGTTAATGATGAGAATAACATTTATTTTGTTTTCAAAATTATTAAAGAGAAAAATTTAAAACATTTTCACTTCTTTTGCTAATAGACCAATAATAGATTCATGCTGTGGTAACCACAGACAGAAAATACATTCACTAGACCTTGCCTACAGAAAGCCAACTATAAACAGCTGAAACAGAAATGCTCTTGGAAGGACCTCTGCCTTGGTCATAAAATTTCCTTGCCTAAAATTCATCTTTCTGCAGAATATTTGAGAACTAATGACCAACATGCCACACCCAGCTGCATCCCATTTTACACGGTTCTGACCACAAATCAATGCAGACCTCAATACCCCTGTCACCATCCTGTTCTGTTCCAGGGCAACAAGAGGGGATCTATACCTTTATCTTCAGTGTGGGCTGGGCTATACACTGTATGAAGCAAATGCCCCTAAGGGTTTTTTCTTGACAGAAAGCAGTAGGAAACTCCTTAATATTGCATTAATACTGCCAAGTAATTTGTGACAAAATGGAAGATTGATACTCTAATTCAAACTGCAGTCCATATATCTATTCGCCCCTCTTTACAAATTCTTCATAGGAAGCATTAATTTCCACAAAAGGCTGTCATACAAATTGTTATATAATGTATTTTTGTAACTTTTGGAGAAGAAAAAAACCATACATGCATGTAATATACATAAATACATACATAAATACAATATATAAAACATTCCATATATGTTTAGCTATTTTATATAAAATATATTTTTATGTAAATAAAATGCAGAATATGCACCTTGATGATTGGCAATATCCACAGCATTTGCCAGATTTGTCTTTTGTGCTCTGTTTCAGCATATCCCAGGTAGACATTTAAGAAGTAAAATAATTAGCCAAACTGGAATACACAGTGATTATCCAAAATGGTACTTAGAATGCTGCTCTAATAAATGTGATGAAACCCTTAATGACTTCAATCAGTAAGGGGAGGGGGAATGGAAGGAAGAGAGTTTGAAGCTGTTTTCATTATGAAAACTGACAGCTCTTGGTTCCAATTTCACCCCAAATTGCCATAGAGATTAATATTTTTCTTTCAAAGCCACATTTTTATAAGAGATTACGTTTTCCTCTGAAAGCAGAAGAGCTCCATTCAAAGACATTCCCATTTGTTGTTGTCAGATTCTGCCTAACTGGGCTGAAAGCCTACTGTAGCTCTGCAGATCTGTGACCTGCACTTCACTCCCTCCAGGCACTATAAATAATTTCCATGGAAACAGCACTGAAGAAGATCTCTGCAAGCCAAGAAGATATCTGCAGCCTGTTAGATTTATGTCTTTTATTTTTTCCTCTCCATTTTCTCAGTTAAACCAACATTAAATATATTTATTTTATAAAATACTTTACACACACAACTAAAGTTATAAAGGAAATGAACGATACAGGGGGAAAAAAACTGAAGGAGATTCCCACTCCACAATATGTATGTATCTATCTATAGATTATCTCCACATCCTGCATTCCCATTTGCCCTGAGGAAAGAGTACATTGCATCTACGCTGCACTTTTTTCACCCAAGGAAGAATTCTCCCTCAGTCATCAGGGCTGGAGCTAATCATCTGTATAAGGTATTTAATGAAGAGTGTTCTAATTCACACCTTGATGAGGCTGAGAAGAAAAGTAGATACATGTGAAATCAAAGCTGAAGGGCTCTGAAACAGCCTCATCAGACCACAAAGGGGGGAACTGAACACAGTGGAATGCACTGCAGCCTAACCAAGTTCAAATCTGCAGCTCTCTGGGCCTGGCTGTCAATTTATTGCACAGTGAAAATCAGCTAACTTCCAGCTACTTCTCTTTCAGCAATGGAAAGATAATGCTCAATGTGTGGACGTAATAAAGATAATCTGGAAATCTACCAAACCCTGTTCCTTCATCATCCCCCAATTAATGAGACTCCATGTATATTGGAGGTGTACAGTACTCCCTCTTTCTCCTCCTGGCCACAGGAATACCATGGCTTTAGGCCCTCCCTGCAAACTACAGCTGGTATGGTTTTCACTGTCCACTGAAGCTGCAGATGACTAGAACCAAGTTATAAGAGTCTTCTTACTCCAAAATCAGCCTACAGAGACGGGGAGAAACAGAGATTGCCTTTTCTCTCCTTTGGCTGGGCTTATACAACCTGCCTGTAGCTTAGGGGAAAAAGGAAGCAAGTCAAAGCATCAGATCAAAACTCAAACACAAGCACCTAATCACTGCAATCACTGCTTTGTTTTTTTCTTTCCAGTATAACAACAGTTGTCACTGAACATAACAATAAATTTAAATAATTATTCTTAGCTGCATTACAGGAATTTTCTGGAGCTCCTTTTCCTCTCCGTGCTCCTCCTGTAGAATCTAGTTCATCCTCACATAAGCTTTGAGTGCTGACCATGAGGTTTTTCTTCACTAAAACACATCAGATTCCACATAATCTTTTACATTTTTGTCTGTATTTTAATCTCTTTTTTTATGATCCAAAATACTGCTCTCACGTACAGTTCAGAGTAGTATCAATATTAGCATTAAAAATAATGACTTAGGCATCCTCAAGCCACTGCTCTAAAGCAAAGACTTCTTTAAGAAAAGCTTGCTTGCTAGTACATAAGCCATTAGCTGTACTCATCTTTTAAGGCTTCTGTCTGTACTATAAATGTTAGAAAAATACTTGAGAAGCCAAGACTTTCCTGGAATTTTTTGATCCAAAGAAGTTTAGAAAAATATCAAATAGAAGGTAATTCATCATAAGAGATATTTGTATTTACATCTGTTCCTATAGCTACTGAAAACCAGATTGCTGTTCAACTAATGTTTGACAGTTTTTAGGTCCAACAGTTAAAAGAACAAGAGTATCAAGATTAGAAAATTATCTCTTGTTCTCAATCTAAGATATCCTGAATGTGGCTATTTTTTTTTAGATTGTTCTCAGATCCCAACTCTACCTATCAGAATTCACACTGTAACTACTTCAGATACTACCAAAGTATTTAACATTATGTATACTACTTAACTTCTCTGTGCCTTGTCTTATCACTCTAAAATGTCTCATAATAATTACCAATCTTCTTTCACAAAATTATTAAGAAGGTTAATTAATTAATGTTTCTAGCACTCCTGAGATTCTCAGATGAAAAAGCAGTACATATAAGAAGGGCTTTGAAGAAACTTTGAATTCACTGTCATAATCACAGTTAAACCACAGACAAATTTTATATTGTTATTTTCAGATTCTCTTTTCTTTGGTTCACTGTTTTATTTTTTCCTACAAGTTGCCATTTGCTGCAAAGTATCTTAACAGACTCAAAATTCCATCTTGTAACTTGCTTTAGAAAAAATGTAAATTGCATCTGTCACACATTAATCAATTGTATCTAGGCAACATAGGTGAGGTTAGATCATGTTTTTGCAATCACCCCTGTGCAAAGAGATGGACTCAGCACCTTTCACCTCTTCCATTCCTGGAAGTAGCCACGTTAGACCAAAAAAGATGCATAGCAGCATAATTGTTCCTTAACTCCTGACACCAACCAGATACCTCATCAGAATCTGTTCACTGGGAACAGCAACTCACAACAGCATATATTAAATCTAGCCTGATCTTCCTGCCACTGTAGTTAAGTACTTTGACATTCAGCCCCTAGTTTCTCCCGTCAATCATTCTGAATTAACAATGGAGTAACAAATTATTTTATAAAATATGATCTAGACATTAAACGAAGAAATCAAGAATATGTGGATTAAGAAACAGTAAAAAAAAAAAAGAAGATATTCAACTCTACTATATTGTGTATATCAAATGATCAAATATATGCTGGTTTCCTTCTGGCAGTTTTCAGTGGAAAGACAGTCCTTTCATTTACTTAAAGTTATTAACTGAATGTTCCTGAGAGACATCCGTTTAGTGTCTGTAACAATTATCTAATAAGAAATCTTATGAAGTACAGTAAGATAAAGAATTTTCAGAATCACATTCAGAATTTAAGATAATGACATTTGATTCATCAGAGATTACAGACTGTTATTAAAAATAGATGGTCTTGTTTTAAACTTCTGAATACCTGATTATTAACTAATAAGCTTAAATAGCTTAACATTCTGACATTAACTTAAAAACAAGATATTACCTTTAAAAAAAAAGTTTCCAGAAGGATAAAATGCAGGTTTGGTCACTGAAATATACACCTTCAAGAAATAAAAGCAATTATGACAATAGTGTGCATGCTTTCAGTATTCTCTTGATTTTTATCTCTGAGGAAGGTTCTGACCTCTGTTATATCTGGGGTGACCCTATAGATTTATTTCACTAACCTGAATCTGATTTTAGCTTTATAATTCAGAGTTTGGATTTACTTTTATTATTTAAGCATGCTTTAGCTATATTAATATATTTCACTGTCACACAACAGAACTATATTTGCCCTGTATGTAAGTACTTATGACTTCATATTACTACTTGTTTTAACTTATCATCTGATGTGGAAATACAGACCAATTAGATATATGGGCGGCTTCTACCGCTTACTGAGCTTCCTGAGCAGCACCACTGTGAACCCCATGCTACCACTGCAAAAGCATCATGCAGCCCAGCCTTGGACAACTCAAGGGAGGAAAATGAGACATAAGCCACTGGCAAACAGAACTGTCTCTGCAGCTGCTTTAAAAAAATTTCAGTTTTCTGCCAAATGTTTTTAGCTGAAAACTTTCTGACTTTGTGTTTCAGCCAACTGTGAAACTCCCCCACACAAAGCCACTTTCTGAATTGTTCTACTGAGGAAAAAAATTAGTAAAAGCATTGTTTCTGGCTTCCACTTTGTGTTGATATTTATACCTCTGGAAGTTAGTGCATACTAATGTGCCTGAGGAAAATTCTTCCCTTTAGTACTTTTTTCAGTTTGCCTAACACAGACGTTCATCTGTTCCTTGCTAACTCATTCCCTTTGAAATAAAGTACTCAGAGATTCCCCCACCGCCTCTTCATTTTGGCCCCTTTAAGTTGCTGCAGCAGCAGAAAATTGTTAAGTTTTTAACTCCAGTAGCCAGTGGGGAAAGCTTAAAACATGAAACAAACAGAACTGTAAGCAAAAATGAAGAGAAATAAAAAGAATCTTAATAAATGTTTTTATTCTCTTTTGGGGGGGCTGACTTATGATGTTGGAATGAGGCCAGGAATAATAGTAAAATATTTCATTTTCACTCTATTTAGAGGACCAGAAATTTTTCAATTCTAGTTCTACCAGACCAGAGCTGTTTGATACAAGTTACTACTTCTCTGCACTTAAATATGTGAGATTTCTGAAGAAGTTTTNAAATTATGTTTATATCTTGCTTAAAATATATAGAATTTTTATATATTATTATAGTAATACATGCCTATATGTTATACATATAGATACATTGTATATTTATATTAAAATATCATATCTATTTGTGTCTATTTAAGGGGAAGTTACCATAACCTGATCCATAACCTTCAAAAGTATCTTGGATTCCATCTAAATGTATAGAAAATAACTGAAGATGGTATCGCAGTCAAGTAAGTGTCATAGTCACGGTGAAAATACAGGAACACAAACATTCACCTCCACAGCACTGATATAGAAGGTTTAGGGCGACTTAATAGAGACTTTCAATACCTGCAACAAGGTTCTTGGGAAGATGAAGCTTTTTACAGAGATGCCTGGCAGGAGGATGACAGACAACAGACATGAACTAAAATGGGAGGTTCTGACTGGACATTAGGAAAATAGTTTTTGACTGGGACAGGACACTGAAGCAGTGAAACAGGTTGCCCAGCTAGCCCAAGAAGTCTCCACACTTGCAGGTTTTCAAAACCCTGAGAAACCTACTTTGAACCAGTGCAGGCCCTGCTCTGAGAAGTGGGTTGAACTGGATCCTGCGTCCCATCCAACCTGCATGAGTCTGTGAGTCTATGACATGTCTGTGTAAAAGCCAAAAGTATAATTTCTTACACATATAGACTCTGAAGCATTCCAGACTCTGGACTTTGAAATTTTTTCCCTATAATTCTGATTTTTGAAACGAGAAAGAAATCCCAAGGATATAGGAGAAACGTACTCGAAGTCTCCGGCTGCTTTGGAAGAGAACTGGCAGATGATCACAACCGTCATTGCAACAGAGTCGCTACTTGACTCAGGTGCTGTGGTCACTTCCTGTAAATGCATTCTTCAACACAACCCACCACCACCCAAAAGCGGTGGTTTAAGCTTTGACAGTGCAGGGAACCATGCTGAGATTCACCGTTTCAATTCAGAAGTGGTGGGGAAGAAACAGTGTATGCCAGGCCTCCATGCAGTTATTTACACCTCTGAGGATTCAGACCTTCCACATCTGTTTCTATTTATTCTAAATACCTGTTTGACATAGTTGACCTACCTGGATAACTTATCTCTCAGGCCAAATGCAATACTGAAGCATAAAGTTTAAATGGAAAACAAAAGCTCCAGAGATACTCAAGTTAGTGGAGTCTTTAATTACAGGTCATAAAGAGAACCTCTTTCTCTTAAGCAAGGGGAGCCTTGCTTTGCTGGTAACTGTTGAAATACATTCCTTAAGCCTGGGAGATCCTTCAGCAAAGCTAAGTGTACTGTCAATCTCAAGTTGCTTTTTCACTGCCAGAGTGTTCCCATACAAAGCTATAATGAATGAAAAACCCATTACTCTCACCACGGTTTCTGGTGCCTGGTGATTTGTATCTCTCGTAGCGTACACGTAAAATCATGGCTGTGAGCAACCCACAGGTAACAGCTACAGGCCTCACACCTCAGCTGTAGATTTGGAGTGGCCTGGGAACTAGTTGATACTTCTCTATTCTCAGATAATTCCTCTCCTTTTACAGATATTAAATTCTGTGGTGTAATTACTAAAAAGTCTTTCACGATCTTCTTGCTCAGAGATGAGTACTCAGATCATCTGGGATTAGGCTATAATTAATTATGAACAGCATTCCTTACAAGCACATCCACTTTTATGAACAAACCTAGTTTTTGGTCCTCACAGCTATTTGACTTATGGCTCGGTTAAACAGGCTTCAGTTAGCGGTCCCTTCCATCATTGGGCAAGTGGGTCACTGCAATATCTTAGAAAGTAGGCTGCCTTCTGCATTATTCCTAGACACAAGAAACACTTAAGACGTCAGAGTTCTGCTATAATTGGGCATGGCATAAGCCTCAGGCTCCTGCTACATTGTTTTTACAAAGGGCACTATAATGCTACAGTCTTGAATTGCAGTGTCTAGGATTATCTCCAAACTGTGTTTAAGAAAAATAATAGCTAAAATGCTGCAGAGGGGATTTAAAACACCACTTTTTTTTTTTTTTTTTTTTACAAGATGGGAAACATACAGATTTATTATATAGCCTTTTAGAGTTTAAAAATGCTTCTTCTGTAAATAGATCATAGGATTTCTGTTTGTGAGGACATACAGTATCTCAGAAGCAGCAATATATATATTCACTGAAGCAGAAGCCAAGCATTGTTTACATAACTCCCCCCCCACCAAAAACAGAAGACTTGCTTTCACTCAGATAGTCATACAGCTGCAGAGATTGTGCTTTTGCAGAAATGGAAGGCGGGGGGGCAGGGATTAAAAGCAGGGCTGTTGGGTTTTTTCCCCTTAATGCGCCTTAATTTTTGTCTCGTCCTGCCCCCTGGTGGGAGCACAGGCCGCGGGTCTGTTGGTTTCACAAAGGCACGTTTGTAAAATGTCACCCCAAATTACACTGCATTTCTTATAGAGCCGTTTGTGAAAAAGAATGTGTATAACATAGGAAGGATTTAATGAAATACTAAGGGAATTACAATATTATTATTATTTAATAAAAGGCTGTGTGTTGATTTCTCTAAAAATAAACAAAGCACCTGCAGAATTTTCATAACGTTGCAATAAATATCCTTTCTATTCTAGATAGATATTTAATAGTCACAATTAAATGAAAACGGATAGTAAAAAAATATATATGAACATACAATGTTCATTATTCAATGGTGTTTTAGGAAGAGCTCCAGATATAGCACCATTTACAGCATGAGAGAAAGTTTGTTTATTTACAGATTACATAAATTCCTTCTTTTATTTCTAGAAGGATCAAAGATGATAGCACAGACCTATGCCCTAACCTGTGGGTTACAGCTTGGTAGTTGAAAAGGTATTTTAGATCTAACAGGTAGGGAGGACAAAAGCAGAATCAAAGGCCTTAAAAATGTTAACACTTGTCATCCATTTAACTGCCACAATTCCGCTCTCATTGAATTAATTCCTCTAAGAGTTACAAAATAAGATACTACCAGCACAGATGAATGCTAATTTTAACCTCTTCAGCACATTCAGCTATGTTTAGATTATTTTTGACACATCTGTATTGCAACCTCAATTCCTTCATCCCATTTCAGCTCAAAACACTTCTGTATACTCATGAACTCCCTCAGGCAGCCAGGTCACCCACTGGCATTTCAGCTTTCTTTTGCCCTGAGCTCCAGGTGCTGTAAACTCTCATGGCTGCAGGCAGCTCACTCTGCTCTTGTCTACACTAGAGCTGTAGTGGAGGTGGGAAAAATCATTCAGCCCCACTCAGTTCACTGAAGGTTTGTTTGACAGTGAAAACACCAGCACTGCAGTCTCTGAACACACCAGAGCCTTTGGGGCAATGATGTTTGCAAGGGCTCACTGTCACAACAACAATGGCAAGACCAGGGTGTGACATTGGAGTACACTCACCTCCCCACGCTCCAGGAACTGCCACAGGCCTCTTGATAAACCAGAACAGCCTCAGCGGCAGCCAGAGCCCTGTCCACCTTGCTTTCTTCAGGTGCATCTGTCTTCATCGTCCATCCAAAAAACAAATGGATTCTTGCACCTTTCCTTGGTTTCCTGCTGCAGAGAGCAAGAATTACTTTTTAACTTATACACACGTATGCAAGCTGATAGAAAAGCTCAATCCTGTCAACCCAGACAATAGAAATCAGAAGTAACTGTAGGAGCATAAGTAAGAACAAAACACTAAAATACCAGAGAATACCAGAAACCAGAGCAGGGGCTTTATGATTTCCATATACATTGTGGCCTGGATTCTCAGCTGGTATAGAGCAGCATAATTTCCACCGCCTTCAACTTAATTGCTTTGCACTCGCCAAGAATCCAGCCATGTGTGACAGCTTTGGGCAAAGGGAGATTAGACATCTTATTGCAGTTACATAACAATTTGCCTAAGTTGTGAATTTACAAGCTGTAATCAGATTGGTCTGTCCTGCAGAGGTGTGTGAAAATGCCCCAGGTTATGTGACACAGAGTTACACAATGTCCCTGACTGATCAAAAACCTGGTAAGAACCGGTAGGTTGCAGATGAAGATGAACTGCCAGCTGCAGACTAAAACTAGAATGTTTAGAGAACAATTTCTTATGACTGTGTATTACCATAGGACAACCTTTTCTCTACTTAACCACCCAACCCAGACTAATTTGTGCTCAGGCATTTAGGGATTACATGTCTTTATGAACCCCAGGTACTAGGGTACATAGGACTGTGTTTTCAGGGCCGTTTGATGGCTTATTTTAATAATGCTCTAACCACACAATTCAAATCTGATGAGATCTCAGTTTGGTTAAGTTCAGTTAAATTGCCAAGGGTACAAGTAGGTGCTATAAAGTCTAATTAAAAAAAGAGAGCTCTCACTCTGTTTACACTGAAACACAGAAAGGATTCAGGTTCATCTCCAGTGACTGTAATTGATTTAGTCCCTGATTTATACAAATTTATATTCTAAATAATTCAGATGAGGACCTGATTCTGCAATCCCTGTTTGTGTCAAACAGGATATACTCAGGTGAATAACAACATTGATTTTAATATTCTAACTGCACACAGGAAAGAAGCAAGTAAATAAATAAGCAGGAAGCTTTACAAGGTGAGAAAGTATCTTACTTTTTGTGGTACTTTGGATTATAAAACACTACCATGGTTGAAGTTGTTTAGCTGGGCCATCCAGCCCATAAGCAGTTTTCTTGATGTGCTCAGGGAAGAGGCAGATAGCCAAACCCTGCCTACTCACAAACAAGCCTGTGAGTCGGAGCAATCTTCCTTAAGCAAGCTGGAGATAGCACAGGTCTGCCCCACCTCTAGGCCACTGAACGGACCCCTCAGGGACCAGCCTCAGTGTTAAGTCCTACAAAAGCTGCAGAATGGAAGAAATTCCCACCCAGCAAGGTCTGGGGCTTTCAAGACCTCTTTGTGTAAGGCCTCTCCTTTTACCTGCTGTGATGCTCCAAAGTTTTTGCTCCAAAGCCCAAACAGAGCTGGAGCCAGCCGAGGGAGGTGGCAAAGGCTTCGGACATAGCTCCCAGGCATGCTGCTTCACATCTTGGGGTTGCTGACTAGGACAGCTGACTTCTTTCATCAAACCAAAAGATACAGCTGGAAAAAAAAAGACAAGTTTTCAAGACACATGGTCCTTAATGGCTTTTCTGTGCCCAAAACCTTCTTTTTCCAACCAACTGGTCTGTCTAATATAAGGTATGACCTCTGCTTATCCACCTTGCATACTCACCAAGCACTTAAAGTTATCTGAGTAGAAGAAAACCTCCAGCATTAGAAAACACAGATAATTCCCTTAACAGATAGGACTGGTTGGTACATGTGTCTTGGCTCTGGCTAGTTTTCGCTGTGCACTGCTCATGGTCCTCCCTCACCTAAGCAGTGTGCAGCAAACTCCTTGCAAAACTTGTATCTGTTCCCTTTCACTAACATAGAATCATAGAATCATAGAATCATTAAGGTTGGAAAAGACCTCTAAGATCATCAAGTCCAACCATCAACTACCACCACCATGACTCCTAAACTAGGCCCTGGAGTGCCATGTCTACACCTTTTTTGAACGCCTCCAGGGTTGACGACTCCACCACCTCTCTGGGCAGCCTGTTCCAATGCCTAACCACTCTTTCAGTAAAGAAATTCTTCCTAATGTCCAATCTAAACCTCCCCTGATGCAACTTGAAGCCATTTCCTCTCGTCCTATCGCTAGTTTCTTGGGAGAAGAGTCCAGCACCCGCTTCCCTACAACATCCCTTCAGGTAGCTGTAGAGAGCGATAAGGTCTCCCCTCAGCCTCCTCTTCTCCAGACTAAACAACCTCAGTTCTCTCAGCCGCTCCTCATAAGACTTGTTTTCTAGTCCCTTCACCAGCCTCGTTGCCCTTCTCTGGACACGCTCCAGCACCTCAGTGTCCTCCTTGTACTGAGGGGCCCAAAACTGAACACAGTACTCGAGGTGTGGCCTCACCAGTGCCGAGTACAGGGGCACGATCACTTCCCTACTCCTGCTGGTCACACTATTCCTGATACAAGCCAGGATGCCGTTGGCTTTCTTGGCCACCTGGGCACACTGCCGGCTCATGTTCAGCCGGCTGTCGACCAGCACCCCCAGGTCCTTTTCTGCCGAATAGTTTCTATAGCCTCACAAACTCTTTCCCTCAACCCATAATAGGGGAAGAGGGAAGCGAACAGTAGGAAGATATTTTTGTGATCTCGTAAGAAGTGTGAGGAATTCTATAGAAGAGATTACTTCTATATAATCACTAAATGGCTTCCATATAACCATTAAGTGTCTGAGCGTATTCTCCAGAAAGACGTGCTGCTTGGCAGTCCCAGTCATCCCACCAAGATACCATTAGAGGACTTGCTCTTTTTGCCCAGGATGCAGCCAGCATAAGTTACCTGACCTCCCAGACAGGATTTTAAGCTGCTTAAAGGAAAGCAGCAAAGTACACGCCACAAATACAAAAAAAAAAAAATCTGCATTTCCCAGCAGTGTTAAGTACAGCAGAAACCATCAATGTGTGTGTGTGCACACGTGCGCACAGTTGTCCAGACAAATAACAGAAAAACCAATTCCAGTTGTGCAAATTTTAAAAATCCATTTGAGCTCACATTCTGTAAGGCTGCATCAGACATAACATGTACTGCACAAAGTAGATTGCAAATATGTGTTTTCACTATGAAAAGAAACAAACTGTAGCTAATTAAATAATGCTCTGCCTTTGGAAAAGAAAACAAAATAAGAGGTGGCTGGGAGGGCTATCTGTACTCAGCCCAGTGACCAGAAACTGTAACTAAGGAACCTACCTTGCTTCTAGCACAGGGCACTGATTTGCTTTTTCATTGCGGACTGTGGTCTGTGGCTGGGCTCTCTCTCTCTCTCTGCAGCCTGGGTGCCAGTGTAATTCACCTTCTGGAAAAACTCCCTGCAGAGATTTTGTTGCAATGCCTAGTGGGGATGGTCAGGTTTTCCATCTCTTCAGACTGAAGTCAAGTGCTTTAAGCATTATGACCAAAAAGTGAATGACCCAGATAGACAATTAAATACTAATACTGGTATATTTTCTGTCTCCTAAGCAACTACTCTTCTCTTCCTTCTTGTTTCAGAAGATCTAAAATACAAACACACACATGAAAAGATTAAGGCAAAAATATACAGTATTATTTCCCTCAGAAAGATATGTGCTCCCCCCTACCTGCGATATTTTTTGCCATGGCTTGTAACCAGCAAACACTAGAAAGACATTTGCACCGCTTCATTGGAGAGATGTGAGGGAACCTGCTGGCTTGTGCTAGGAAGCTCTCATCCCATTCAATCATGGATCTCTGCATGGAGCGCCTCCTCCTCCCCCTCCTTCTCCGACCTTGGGGGTCGCAGGGCTGTTTCTCACACTTTTTCCCTCACTCCTCACCACCTTTGTGGCGTTTTGCCCCTTCTTAAAAACGCTCTCGCAGAGGTGCCACCGGTTTTCCCTGAGGGGCTCAGCTGTGCCCTGCTGTGGGGCGGCTGGAACCGGCTGGAACCGGCTGTGCCCGGCCCAGGGCAGCCCCAGCCTCCCCTCACAGAGGCCACCCCTGCAGCCCCCGCTGCCAGCGCCTCGCCACAGACACCCAGTACGGAGAAACCCAATAAAGAGAAAATTCAGGACATTTTCTGGGATCCAATGAAGTGAAACTCACACTGCTCTAAGAATGACAATAGTTTGCCAGTTTTCCTTGATGAAAAGTGCTGGTTTTCCCCCATCGCAGAGGGGACTTCTTTTTAGCAGTTGTCTGAAATGTGTGTGATCCCTTACGGTCCGAGCAAGTTGAAATTGAATTCTCCTTAGTGAAATGAGTCATTGCAATCTTCCACTCACATCCGTAATCACATCCGTGCCTGGCTAACTATTTAAGCTGGTCAAAATTACGATGAAAGAAATATACCATCAGCTAAAAAGCGCTTGCATGAGAGAACTGAATGGATTTTGAGAAATACAGCCGTTCCCAAGAGGCAGCTGTATAGCCTGTTAGCAGCTAAAGGTCAACTGAAATTTCCAACCTGGTTCTCCTAAAACATAGTTTTTACCCCAAGAGAGACTGCGAACTGTTGGCTTTTTATCTTAATTCAGGAAGAAAAAAATTCTCTAAAGAAAAAAAAAAAATTCACTTGAATGTTTTCCTGGAGGAAAATTCCATTTCCCAACTGCCTTCCTAACTCCTTCGAGCCGCCTCTCTTTGCAGAAGCAATTTTACCAAAGCTCTTCCAGTAGGGAATATTTTATGAAATGCGTTTGAAAGAGATGTTCATCACCCAAAAGATGCAAAGACACATCTTCTCCCAACGAATAACGTAATTCTCCCCCTCAGCCCAGCCAAACAAAACGGTACTGCAGCAGAGCAGCAAACAAGATGGCCGCCTCTGCCCTCTGCTCTTCCGGCACACACTGCTGGGAAAATGCTCGCTGCTCACTGCACAAAGTGCCGGCTGTTAGCAGGACGATAAAGGATAAGTAAGTACGCAAACATGAGTCTAATCTATTTCTTATCTATGACCTATTAATAAACTAAAAAATAACAGCTTGGAATTAATTGTTGAGGGTACTCAGTATACCAAGAGGAAAAAAAAAAAAAGGCAGCCTCAGATCAAATTTTCTTCTAAAAGTTTCTATGTAGAGACAGAATCTTCCTTTTGTGCACCTACTTCTTAATCTTTGATGAATTTTTAATATGGTTAGCACATAAGGTCCGCAAAGGGTCATTAAGTCCTCTAATTTTATATTTAGAAGCCCATAGAACTTCTTCAAAACCAACAACCACCCATTTTTGACCTGAAGCAATGGAAAGCCCATCACCCCCATCCTCATTCCTTCCAGTCATTAATACATCTGACTTACAAAAATTTCACCTGAAACACTATAGACCGACACTGATATAATCATGTGAGTCACCTTCTTTACTGCAGCAGGATTACAAATAGGAATGCTCCTCCTAACACAGCTGTAGAAATGCAGTCCAGCTTCTTAGTGCTCGGGGTCAAAGAAGTGGATGCTTCTGCCCGGGCAGAGCTAACAGTTTTGAGAGATCATGCTTTAGAAATCACACTGATGCCACGTGCCTTCAGAGCCAAGAGCCGTCAGGTCACGCAGTTTCCTTTTCCTACCTTCGCCATAGGTACCATGATTATTGTTTTTATCTTCCTACCAGTACAGAAAGTCTCTTCTGCTGCTGCTGTTTCGTACATTTGTCAGTAGATTTCCACAAGTTATATTATGTGAAAATCTGGACTTTCATTAAAGTAGAGGTAACTTTTATACCTGTGTTCAGTTATAAAAACTACATCTGTTTTTAGGAAGTAGCTCATCCACCTAGGAGTGACATTATTATTCCTTCGTTCCTGTGACTTCTCCAAGACAAAAAAAAAAAAAAAAAAAAAAAAAAAAAGAAAGAAGTCTTATTTGTAGTACAGTAGTGATTATATCCCCCTAACAGTGTCTGACTGTGCTAGGCACAGTAAATGCATGAAACAATAAAGTGACTTCCTGCCTCAAAGAGGTTACACTTTAAGCATACGTGACAAGAGATGGAGAAAACCCTGGAGTATCAATATTGCATGCACCAGAAGGGATTATTCTCACCGTGCATGAATTAGACTGTACACTGTTGCTACTTGTACTGGAAGTCCTTGGTCCAATACCACATCTTGCAGGACTGGAGGTGGAATTAGATTTTCTTTCAAAGTCTGCAGATTGAGTGCTCCCTCCCACACATTTCATTATACTGCCGTCAAAGTTCATTCTCACTGGCATTGTCATTTTTATTTTGAAAATGTTTTTAGATTGCAAGAGGCTGCAATGGAAAGGATCTCTGACACAAATTTGGCATGCTTTTCTGTAAGCAGTAGAAGGAAACTCTGCCTGCATTGCAGGCATGACAATCAGCATATCCCACGGGTAAGACTACTTGTTTCCCTCACCTGAAAGCAACACAGAACATAGCTGCACCAACAGTCATCATTTACTTTCATATCAGCACACCAGTGGTCAGCAACTGGGGAAAAGAAGAACTTAGTAAAATCCAGCACATTGTGCTTGAATATGCAGGGTCTGGAGCATTTCTGCAGCAAACTACTGACCTGAAAGTCCAGATGGTTTGTAAGCAGTGCCCTTACAGGTGATTTTCACTCTGACCAAGCCAATTTAAAATCTGTTATGCTTGTCTCTACTGAGAACAGCTTTTGGCATATCTCAAACACATTGTAGAGCAGTTTTCATTTTTGAGAAGCTTTGTTTCTTCTTCTTATGCCTAATATATTTGAACTTCCATAGAAGGACTAATCACACCAAAAGAATATTCTGTCATAGGCTGTGTGCAGACCAGATGTGCTTCCGTTGATGTTGTTGAGAGATTTCTCCCAGTGGATTTGAATCGGGAACATGAAGAGGCCATATGGTAGTAAAGACAATTTACATAGCACCTTTTATCACCAAATATCACAAAGCACCTTGCAAAACACCCACTGTACAGGAAGAATTTCACTCAGAACTGAAATGCAAATACCTTTGGGGTAAAACTTGGCAAATACATAATAGCACACAGTAATGCTGTGAAACAATTTGCAACTAGTTGTGAAGAATAAAGTCACAGCAAACTGAAATCATGAGAGGAACATAGGCAGACAAATTATAGTTACAAATCAGTTGCACTCTGCACAACTTCACCCTATATGTGAAGTAATAATTTATTAAAACTAGCTTCTTCCTTTTGATAAATGCAACTCTGTTAAAATGATCTGCAAATATAGACACTGAAAACAGAACACAAGACTGAGTGGATAACTTATACTAGTTTTGCAGGTTTACTGTGCATATGTACAGTAAATGTACATACATCATCTTAATCTCAATGTCCCAAAAGGTATGGTGGCCAAGAAAAGTTATACTATTTTTTGTATTTGTTATTAGGAGGTAGTGTGGGAGGCTCTGGACAGTTTCTGATACTGTCATGCATATCACTACATAAGTTAGAATAATCAAGAAAAAGCAGTTGTTTCAAATACAATAAAATTTTCTTTCTATCAGTCTTGGGAAAAATGAACAGTAGGAGAAAAAACACGTGATAGACTGCAATACGCATCAGAGTCAGCAAAGAAAACAGTCAGTATTTAGTTTTCAAATGAAACAACATAAAATTGCTTTAGTGAGGTCTATTACTTGAAAATGTTACCTTCTTTGGTTACCATTCTACCACTTCCAGACTGACACTTTGTTTCTGCCCAGAATCTCCCTTATCTCCTGTAGATATATTCATACTACGTTTATGTGCTGTAAGAAGGCAATTCTAAATGCTGCTCAACAAATCAAATGAATGTTAAGTAGACATACAACATAATTTAATTTATGCTGCGTATTTATAGAGCTCCCAGAAGAATTTACTACAAAATCATTCACTGCACTTAAAATGAAACCAGAAATGTGGTTTTTATTTAAAGACATTTTTTAAGATGAGGATTTTCATAGAACCCAGGAAGTCCAGCTGCCAGCTCCTACCTTTTGATTTTCTCTTTCTAAGAATTGCTGTCCACCGACAGTAATCCAGGCCTGGTCACACAAAGTCATGGCAGTCTTAGTATCAGTTTATCCTCACAACCTAGCCACAGTGGTCCTTCTTATCCCAGAAAAGATAAAGATGTAAAGACAATGTTACTGATTCTACGGTAAATGACCAGCAGGTCTTGTCCTCACCCCAGCATTGCAACCTTTTGTAACAAAGAGCTCAACATTTCCAGCATAGCCATGTGACAGCTGCAAAACTTTTGTGCATTAAACTAGCTGCTAATTAGGAGTAGAGTGTTTTCTTGGAGCTGTTCAAACGCTTAAAATTGACTGTGACAAGATACAGTGTCAGGATATTCCTGTTCGCTGCAAAGGAATAACAGCAGAGACTGTACAGCAGACACACCAATATGCGGCTGTCTTGAAAATTATGGGTTAGAAAAGACACCAAAGATTTCATGAATAGAAATGCAGATCTCTGAGGGGAAGCAGCACAGCCGTGTACTGAGGTTGTCTGCTTACCCCTGACATGCACCTAATTAGCATTCCTGGAAAATGTGCACTAGCAGTATCACTCCACAATTATGATGCCCATTTTCATGGTTGTGTTTTGTTCACCCTCCCGATTGTAGTATTTACAACCAGAGGTGCAGCATGAATGCAGTGCACTCAACCCCCTGGAGCAATTTTCTTTTTTTATTTTTAAAGTAAGAGTCATACGCACTAAAAGGATGTGAAAAGACTATTATTAAACTACCTTTAAATATGTTTAATGGCACCACATGCTGACTCAGAAATTCCTTTCCTCCAAGCCCACACAGGGTGGAGGGCCTAATTGTGAATGCTTTATTACTGTGTTGATAAATGTACCATATCATTCATTCCTTTTCAGAAAAATTTCACACAGGCCTTTTTTAATACAATGTTTTAAAGATAAAACTCCAGTGTATCTATTTAGGAGAGCAATCTTGGCTTCTGTAGTAAAAATAATAATAATAGCACTTACCGTACTTTCGATCTTCAAAGTGCTGTATGGATATTAAGCAATTTGTCCCTATTGGCAAGGATTTTAGTTTGCATTGGACAGTGAGTAGCAGCAGGTATCTTAATCCCCCTCCTCCTTAAGGTATTTTCCCCTTCCTGTTTTTTTTGCACATATGCTAGATGAGGGCTTTGCTTCTCTGTCCGTGGGAATTCCAGACATCCCTTACTGGTGCTACTGAATGGTTTGAATTTGCTTTTATCAGCCAGAGGAACCCATCAGACATCTGTTATTTGTAAGATCTCTCAGGAATGGAAAGGAGAGTCAACTTTCTTCTGAGGCCTGTTGCTGTAACACTGGGCTCCCCTGGCTAGGTTTCACAAGGAAATACCCCCTTTTTTCTGCCTCCAATACCCTTATTTACTATCACAACTAATAGAACTAGAATAAGCCAGAATCTCATCTTTTGCAAGTGCTGGGGTAGAAACTCACAATGAGCACAGTCCCAGGGATGGTGCTTGCACAAATACAAGGATAAACGTTATTGTCCTTAGTTTTTTCAAAGTAGCCCGGTGAAGCAGGGCTTGACAATTCCTGCTGTTTATAGGACACCACCTCCTTTTCAGGTGCAGGAAGTACACGCAAAAGAGTCAGTTCTGCTCTACAAAGTAGGGCCAGCTGTATAATACCAGATTTGTAGAGCCAGACCTGTAATGAGAGTCTGCCATTCCAGGAAACAGTTGAACTTACAACGTATTGCACTCCCATCCCACCCAGAAACTCAGAAGCTGTTACAGGCCCAGTTCCTCTTTGCAGCATCTCTTCTTTCTGTAAGTGTTCAGTAGTGTAAAGTACCCACTTTGAAATTTCAAAGTAAACCCCAAGGAGACTGAGGATTTTACAGATGTAACAAGCATTAATTCAGCTCATCTGCAGAAGAGCATTCCATGTTCAAGTGCATTACAGCCACTTATCTTCTGCTTATCCAGGAAACTATTTCTATAAGCTTGTGAGGGGAACATTGTCAATAAACGTGAAAATAAAACCATTGGAGCAGCTTGGCAATCCCACTTCCAAATGGTACCAGCATAGAGGTGAGGCATATCCACAGCAGCTGCGAATGTGCTGTGACCTTGTGTTGCTTCACTGTCTTCCCTTCCTATCTCGTAACGGTATGTGTCCTGAAAGTGCTCTACTGCATGCTTGCTTCCCCTGGGACTGTATGGCTACCTCTGCACAAGCAATTCTGAAGGGTTGTGTTAAAACCCAACTCCCTGCTTTTGTGGCCAATCCGAACCAGGAGATCTAGAGAAAACAGCCCCTGAACAGTGATCATCTTTTCCTTTGCTAATACCAGTAAACAGTGCTCCAGGAAGACACAAGCTGGTATTTTGTCACAGAGACAGCACTTCTTTATCAGACAACAAAAAAAGACATTTGTTTCTTAGGTGCCCAAGTCAATCATCTTTGATTCAGACATCACTTGTTAAGCTTTTCTTTTCAAAAACTAACATGCACATGGCTTGTATTTTCCATTATATCCAGAGCGATATTCTGAATTCTGTCTTGAAGGCTGCAGTAGTTACAGATTAGGTTTTGATGACAAGAATTAGGAAAGTATTATTCATAGAGGGTAGGACTTGCTAGAAGAATTTATACAGCTGAGGAAAAAATACAAGATTTCTGGGCCTGAAAGGATGAAGCAGAATTGTTTATCTCTGATGCCACACAGAAAACTTTCTGAGCTGATTTATTGCATAGCTTATGAAAGATCAACACATGTACACAGAACAGAATCATTGTTTTCTCCTCTTCTTCCCAGAACCATACACCTATATTTCAAAAGCCACTGCTGAAGTGGAGGAAGAGATGGAAAGGCTGAACTCTGACTCAGTTTTCAAGGGCAGGTCTCTTGCTACTTAACCCAGGAATTTTCTCAGTCTTCTCTTGCATTCTATGCTGCCATCCTCTGGCTCTTTTCATAAAACCTGACATTTTCTAAATCTCACCTCTCCAGGCCTGGGTTTTTCTCTGGGTAGGAAGCTTCAATGCTTTTTGTGAAGATATTTCACAGTAAGGATTTGCCTTTGTCCAAGCAGCAAGCCTCTCTCTCCAGCCACCATGCTCCCAAAACATTTACCCAGCCTCTTGGCCAGGCATCCAGCTCCCTTTGCCTAACTGAGCACTCAAGATAGAGGGAAGATGTTGATTTACATGTCTTTTCATACTCAGACCTACTATTCTGACTCCAACTCTCCTCAATCATCCACCAGAGATTTCTTGATAGCAAGCCAGTTACCTTTAGCGTGCCAGACACCAGGGCCCTGACTATGTCCTCCTAACAAGGGAATGCAGACATCTGATCATGGAAAACACCTTTCCTCCTACAGTATATCTCAGGGTGTTACCAACTCCTCTGGTGATTAACTTAAATATAAACAGGTTGTTTACTTACTCTGAGGCAAATATTATTTTCTGCCTGACAGGACAATGATAAAAGGTGAGAGAATCTTTCCAATCAGCTTACACTGATCCAAGGCCACACTGCTTCCAAGAGACCACAACCTTCACATCCTTCCCGTTTGACTGGCAACCACAGTACTGTGTAAAGATTCAGAAACCTTGATCTGGCTAAAAGTTGGATTTTTGAAGGCTGATAAAACTCTCAGGGAACCATGAAAGCACTGACACTAATGCAGACACGAGGGAGAACAATACATACAATAAACTTTGCTTCATCTTTAGATTGCAGCACAGCACCCCGGGTCCTCAGGAAAGTCTTTTTTCTTTTAGCATTTCCAATGCTTGGCTTTTTGTCTACTCTCTGTTCTTCACAGGAGCCCTCTCGTCTCTGCACATGCCAGACAAAAGTCCGCTTAGTAAAACATGCTCAGCTGCTTTGTCTTCCTGCCAAAGGATTCACCCAACCTGTTATGCAGGTAACAAGGACAAGAAGCAAGGTTGCCTGCCTCTCTGCTGTCCAGCCACACCCCAGTTCCCGCTGCAGAACAGAAAGACACTACATAGAACATTTCTGTTGTACATGAACTGCAAACAAGCAAACACAGCAGATACCCTCTATCACAGACCACATCAGTTAATGTGGGCAGTCCTTGACACTAACTGATCACCACAGGGAGACAACAGCATGGGGTTACTGGGAGACATTCCAATATGCTTCCCTTCATTCTTTTTCCTGAATGATTGCCCAGGAGAGGTAGGTTGGGTAAGGCTCTGCTGGAGCTTGGGATGCACATTTTTCAGAGAATGGGAATTACTGCATACAAAGGAGACTTTCAGGCCTATAAATTAGAATCAACAAGTCTTGAGGCAAACCAGAAAAAAAGGACATATTTACATAGGGACTGTAAGGAGAGACAAATCTAAAAAGAGAAAAGAAGAAGGGAGACTTGGTATTAGAAACTTTAAGAACGGCTGCTTGGATTTAATCCCCACAGCTGAGTCCTGAGAAATTCTGTAGAATCAAAACTGAAATTAAACCGAGACTTCTTTAATGAACAAAGTAAAAACATGGCCAATATTGGATATGCAGAACTGACCAGTACTGCCTAAGTACTAACTTCAAATGACAGTGTGCTTAAATTTACAGATTCTCTATTTGCTATTTATTTTTGTATTGACAGAACAGAGGTGGGACAAAGAGGCTGGAGGATGTGACAGTGGAATCAAACCTCTGTTCTGAATTCAAATCTGAATTGGACCTGAATCAATACATGCAGGTCTTGAGCGCCACTGCCTGCCTCCCCTAAAGAGCTTCACTGACCTGAATACTAGATGAATGCCTCCCTCATGCATCCTGGCAGAACCGGGCTGAGACTTTCAGACCTGTTTAGGTACTAGCAGAAAGGAACTGGGCTCCCAAGGCTTGAAAGAAGCCTCAATCCTAAAGAAGCAACACAGAAAGCAAATGTGTACCTCTAAAAATATTCACATCAGCACAGTTAAATATTGGAGGCTTGAGGAAATACCTTACATACAGTTGTTTGCAGAGGAAATGCAGACAAGTCCTTTATTGGCCCTATATAGCATCACTGGCATTTATTTCTTACACAGCCAATTTTCCTAGCCTTGACCTGCATAACTTTAGAGTAAGAAGGAAATAGAGAAGCAGCAAATCATGTAGAAATATGTGCCACTTGTTCCTCACTCATGGATTAAACAAAACAAAGACTGCTTCATTTCATTTTTCAAGCAGGCTCTCTATGTTTCTGGAGAGTGCTGATGCCCTGTGATATCTGAGCAAGATAGCATTAGGACTGTACACACTGTATTCCTCCTCGCTTTCTTAATAAAAGAATAATGAACTCAGTGGTGCAGAAGCAACACAACATGCTGCTATGAAGGAGACCTCAAAGCCCACTCAGCTGCTTCACTGGTGTGTATTAAAATTAATGAGTTTCTGCTACAGAAAGAAAGAGGTGTCCTTACATGGGAATGAGATCTATGATCTTTGCATTGTAGCACAACCACTGAGCAGCACAGAAATCTGCACAGCTCAGTCTCAAATAATAAATTTCTTTTAAGAGGAGGAGAGCGAGGACAGACTGAACACACTCACTATATATATTGAAAGAGGGGATAGGAGAGCTTTTCATTTGCATCTTAAGCACCTTCCCATTAGTAAAGACTGGATTGCTGTTAAGGCTCTCTTTTTTCCCCCCATTTATATAGCTAACAGAGCAAAAAATTGGCAATATTGAATGCCAGCCAGCACCTGAGGCTGCTAACTCAGCCAATATAGCCACAATACTTAATGGGTCTCAATTACAGAGCCCTTATTTTTGTGCATGGGAACATATATCTGGAGGTCAGCACATTTCATTAATATTCTTGATTAACACATCCTTCACAGTGGTTTTGAGCTTTTAATGTTTCCCAGTTAATGAAGCAAAATTTTGAAGCAGCTATTAGCTTGGTACATAATACCATTTAAAAAATGCTGTTTCATTAACACAGCTCAGTTTTATCCCAAATTCTTCAAGGCTTCATCCAACTGCAAAGAGGAGTTAATAATACACTGCTACACTAACATCTCTTTGAAGCTTATTTCCTGCCTCTGAGTTCCAGCGAGGAACAAAAACCACTAGCGTGTTTCATGTCTGAAAAGCACATCAAGCATTTTGTGAGTTCAGCTCAAGCCATTTGCTTGGACTGAACTTCTAACTGGAGGACACTTTCACCATAGATTACCTAAATTCCACGGAATAATTACCAAAAATCTTAAGGAAGATCGCTTCTTAGGTGCTAGAGACACATCAACCTCAGATATATCAATGAATGCCAGCTTCAACTATAGTATAGAATTACAAGTGCCAAATCATGGTAATAATCAGAAAACCAGGATCACCTCAAAGCTGCTCTGAACTGTCCTATAGGCACCAAACATTCCCATCTTACTAAGGATATTTGATCTCAAACTATTCAGGTTGTGCACTTTCTGTTCCAGAGTTCATTGCAACCTATAGTGAACTCTGAGCTTTTACAGACCAGGAAAGAGAAAAAAAAAAAAAAAAAACCCAAAAAAAGAAAAAAAATCTTGAAGAAGCATCAACAATCCCATCTGCTAATGTGTGCAGCTTTCCAAATTTAGGTTTTTTTGGTTCCTGTGGCTGTGATTGATACCTAAAAATCTTTGCTATGTCACTGATGTTGAACTCAGTATTTCCACAGTATACCTGCCTCAGTGTGCAAACTGCTTCTGTTCTAATTTAATCAAGTTCAGCCTATTAATAGCATCACGTAAAGAGCAGTTATTTTCCTTATCTCATTAAAATCCAGAAATTTGCTACACTGCCATGCCATTAAATCCCAGTCAGTCTACGAGCATTCCATTAGGACTGCATTAGTTCATCATTACTGAAATTTATTTTTCTTTTAGTCTCACTAGAGTCAAGCTTTCTCAAAGAAGATACCACATGAAGAAACATGACATCTGAAGGTCAGCCTCTACCACTTCTTTTTGGGAGGAGGTTTTGGGGAAGGCAAGAAAAAAAATGGAAGTGAAAATGTGTCCCAGAAGACTCCAGAAATGGTTATCTATATGTCATAAGGAAAGAACGCTCCATTTTGTCATTTCCCTGTTGCTAGCTAGCAAACCTCCCTCTGCGTCTCTCTCCACTTTGTAGAAGGGGCAAGCCTGAAGTTAAGCTCCAGAGAGTACCTGGGGAATACTCTGATTCTGGGGCTATTTGAACCCGAACGCAGTTGATTCCAGCTTCTCTAGTTTAGCCAACGCAGAACCCCAGCACTGAGCAATCTGCCATGTATTCAGTAAAACCTCAGACTGGGCTCTGGCAAAGAACCGATTTCCTTCCTCCTTCCCTCCTAAAACAGAGGAAGTGCAATTGGATATGTGGTCTCACAGAAACATAATTGTTAAGAGACATTTCCCCAAGGACTTCCAAGCCAAAGAGAGAGATACCACCTCTGCTAAAAGGAATCATACTAACAAGACAGAGGCCACGTACACATCAGCAAGGCCTGGGGTTCACTAGAAACAGATCCGTGAAATGAAACAGTTGGTGCTGACGACCTGACATCCTCACTATGCATATTTCATGGGGGTTTACCTCAGACAAGAACTAATCAGGTCCCATTAGGTGCTGAATGCAGTTGGTGAGCATTGAATGTGCTCTTGGAACACAACGGCCTCTTCAGTTTCATCTGAAAGAGATGCAGTAAAGGACCCCAAGACTGCTCCATGATGGGAATCAAAGCACGTTTAGCAGGCACAAGCAGACTGGCTTCAAAAGCACATTCCTGATCCAAACTAAACCACTAACCTAGACACACTATGAATTCTTCTGTATGAGACCCTAACAGCAGAATATACAGAGGAATAAAATACTTCCTGTGCTATACCCGGAGATGCACCCCTGAAAAGTGGAATCAGGATGCATCTTCCAAAGTGAGGTGATGCTATGTGAAAGACAAACAGACGGGCAGGCAGTTTTTTAAATTAGAGATAATGGAATGAGGCAATTGAAAGTAATTTTACTCCCTCTAAGAGTAAAATTTGCTTTTACATTTTAAGCGAATGAGGGCAGCCATGCAGCACAAGCCACAGAACTAAGCACCAAGAGGAGTGTCTCCTCCAGTGTCTTGGATCTTTCTCCAGTGACATTCAAATGACAGAAAAAAAGATCAGGATTTTTTTTACAGGCTTAAGATCTTTGACACTCTCAGCTTTTCTGTATCTAGGCGTTGTCACACAAAATTAACCAAAGGTATTTTGACATGCCTAAATAGAAATAAAATTGGTTTTATTCAGACAGAAATTAAATACAGCAACAAAACTTCAAAGCAATCTATTTTCAGCACTCTGTGAGAGGCTGGAAGACATTAACAATTGTATATATTTGTTTGGAAATGTTTACAACACGCTTAAAAAGCGGGCAACTAAGTTAGCTCGGATTTCTAATGCCAGGAATCAAATTCAATCAGAGCAGCACTTGCGTGTTTCAGGTGAAAGTTTGGCAGTACTTTGTGTAGGAAAATAATGCATGTGAAATGACAGAGTGAGGGTGGGTCACTTTCATACAACACAAAATTGAACAATATTTTATTAAACATATAATTTAAATTAATTTCAGGAATACTAATCTGAAAGGTGATATGGTGCCAAATGAAACACAGTTTTTATCCATTGCAGTTGATCAGTTCTTAATGATCATGGGTGATATTTGCAAATCTGTAGAGAATTCAAGTCCAGCTGTAAATTTGCATTTCAATATCTCCATAAAATACCTCAATTTTAAGGAACTCTAAGTATGTACAGCTCTTGACCGACTTAGGTGGCACTTCAGGACAACTATGTCGAAAAGCTGAGACTTCACACACTTTGCTACTGCCTCTCATATCTGACCAGTTGAACAAAAAATAATGAAGCATAAATTCATCAGCTGCCCTGAGCTGTTCAGTTGCCAACCCACCATGCTACTGCTTCTCTGTTCTGATTAAACTGAGCAACAGTAAAAAAGATGATCTCTTAACAGAGGAGGAAAAGCTTTAAAGCTGTTTTGGGTTAAAATTCAATAGCAGCAAGACTCAAAAGAAAATAATCAAGAAAGTATCATCACATCCGTAATACTGTGTAGCAGTTCTGGGAACAAAATTATCTCTTCAGACAAGCAAAGTTTCTGTAGTACAACAAATAATACTGAGATAATTTCAAGCTACAGACACTACTATATGAAGACGAAAGTCTCTATAAAGGAAAGCCAACATGGCCTGTGGTCCTTAATGTACATCTGTGCATATTTTCGAACGTCCAAAATAAAACCTGTAAAGCCCTAACTGCATATTCCTGTCTTTTGCATCACATAGACCCAGACAATGCCTTCATGAATAAACAAGAAAAATTTTATGTTATGAAGGAAGGGAGATTTTCGAACCAGTCACAGTTTCGCAGGTACCTCTCTGTTTTGTCCAGTCTTTTCTGAATATTTGTCTATGTTCATTAAGTTCCAATCCCGCTTTTAGTGTTATTATTCCGGTAGAGGTTTACCCGAATTTGACCAAAACATTCACAGTAGACCACAATTAAACATTTGTGAGTAATGCTTGAACATGGCACACGGTAAGTCTTCATTAAATATATGTATAGGGGATGCATATAAATTATATAACTATAATACCATAATTACACTTCTGACCCCCTTTTTAAAGGGCGGCAGGCCTATAGCAAAAAATAATCCCATGTGTATGTTTTTAGAGATCATAAAAAACAATACAAAAGGAATACTCAAAAATAAGCTGTATTGTTTCTGTCCAAATAAGAAGCACAAACTTTTTAATGAATTAGGACTCTTACACTGCTCTAAAAATAATTGTGCCCTGAGGCATTAAACAGTTAATAGTCAAGCTTGAGATTCAGTGCTCTGTTCCTGCTGGTAGTTGCCTTTCTGAGGTGTCAAGAAAATGACCAGCATTTGGGATTTGGGAATGCCCCTGGTTTTCTTTCTTATCTGATACTGAAACAGCGCTCACCACCTTTGCTTGCTGACTTCCCGCAAGCCATTCCACAGTTACACGCAGACAAAGGCAAGGTGTCACGGCCCTGCTGCCCCATGGCACCACGCTCAGCAGAGCCCTGCGCCACAGCCCCTGGCTACAGGCCACAGAGAATCTGTGCGAGTCCCTGCAACGCCGGAGAGATCCCGTAAGAGGGAGACTTTATCGCACCAGACCTTGGTAAGCCAGATAGTTAACATGCAACTCCCAGAAGCTATTTTATCAAGATCTAATCCACCCTGCAGCCAGATACACTACAGACATTCTGAAAAGTCTTCGATGTAAAGAATTCTTTTTAAAGGAAATATTTTAAAAATTGCAATGTTTGGGTTCCTATCCAATCTAAAGATGCAAATCTTACATTAAGGAGTTGACACTCAAGTCAGTGTAGTTAAAGATTTTTTGTTAATCTCCTTTAAAATTATTTCCTCACTAGTATTTAACATATTTTTCTTATCTTTTCCTGAAGACAGATAACTAGGGCAATATATACACAAGAAACAAAGGATTTTTAGGAGTTTTACCTGGGCAAGTGTAGAAAGGACACCTACAAAATTGTATTTTCCAGCTCATTTATGTCTGCCTAGCCAAAAGATGGGACCACGAGTCAAGAAGGAAGGCTAGGAGGTGGTACCATGACACAGTTCACCAGCCGTCAGCTCTGCTGGTAGGAGGCCAAAACTCTGGGACTAGTGAGTCCCATGAGTCAGCGGATCTCTCCATCAGTAAAGACTAGACCTTATTTATAGCTGGTAATCTTGCGCAGCAGGAGTCACCTCTGGGAAATGGGGTACACTGCTCACAGAACAAAGCCTCTATCAGCCAGCACAAGTATCGTAGACTGGGACCGAGATTGCCACAGAGCTGGTGTTTCTGTGCTAACCAATGCCTGTGCCAACCTGCCTTTACTTATATTACAGAACACAGAACAATATCCCAGCTGGCCTTTGAATATTTCCACGTCTCAAAGAGATCTCATGTCGCCAAAATGGAAAGAACTAAAAAGACCGGGTCTTTCTATGATAGTTCAGAGATTTACATGCCAGATTCCCCAGCTCCTGAAACTTCCACTGAAGGTGGCAATGGCCCCTCACATTTCTGACCTGTTCCCAACCTCCCCGCTTCCTTAACTCGTTGTTCCTGATGTATCTGCTTAGAGAAGCAGCTTTTCCAGATTTTTCCATTTGTCTAATATACAACTTCAATATTTGAGACTGCATATTCTTTTAGCCAAATTCTTTGCAGATTTGATGCAGACATTCTCTGCATCACGCATGCTGAACCCTGCGCAGACTGAGATATGGCTCAGAGAGCAAGTATGGCATCCTGTCAAATACGGAGCCACGTTTCCTTTCATTCTTCACACACCACTAGATCGATAAATCAAGGTGTCATGAAACTTCACAGAGGAAAATCGAACAGGTGCCATGAAATTATTGCTTTCAAAGCAATTTTGCGTGGAAAAAAAACCCATGTATTGATTCCATACCCAATATAGCACTCTCATTGTATCTCTAAGAAAATTTAGCATTCCTGATCACAGAAGTTCAATTTTAGAATGCATTTGCTGTGATTTTTCCTGAAGATTGTCAACACACTTATTTCATTTAAAGTAGTTCATGATACGAAAGTTTATAATTCTTGTTAAAAGCAACCTTTAGCACCTGCCTAGCATTTTTATCTGGCCAGAAATTACAGTAAATCACCACAATCTTTACCTCACCCGCTAATTTAGTTAGGCTTTGTCCAGAACAAAGGGCCACAATAAATGCCAAAGTAAGGGCTACACCCACTTATAAATCTCGCAGCCCCAAGTCTCTTATTTAGCAAGTTAAATATTTACTAGATTATAACCAGCAAACAACAAAAGTAGGTCCCTTAGATGATAGTTGATTTATCAGAGGAAAAGTCTTTAGCAAGTATTTCTTAGCCCTGCCATGGACATTTCTAAAATATCTTTTTCCATCTGCTTTTCTTAACCCCACAAAAGAAGGTCAAACTTCACCTGGATGGATATGTGCATGAATAAAGCACAATAACACAGCACCAAAAGGATTTATCATCTCAGACTGTATTTCTTTCAGTCCCCTACCTTGTTGTCATTTGCAAAGTGGTAGTGATAAACGTGACATCAAAATGCAGTCTGACACTTTGATTTCTGAACAAAGACAAAAAAGGTAAGATCGCAATTTCTTAAAATCTATTTAGGCTGCATACTGCTCTTAAGAAATGTGACTATCAAAATGTGTCTTTCCATAGTATTTTGATCCTGCTCTTCATTCTGCTTTTGTTACTTACTAAAAAAAGTTCCTAGTTTATACATCTACAGTTCTGGTGTGGATCTGGATTGTGAGTTCTTGTGCTTTCAGAGGTGGGAGGACAGGACAGAGAACTATTTGTATTAATCCAGCGTACCTTCAATGCACTTGTGCCAGTTCACAATAGATGAATATCTATTTCAGAGTTAGAACTACACAAATCTTAAAATATCTGTGTGACCGTGACTATAGCTGTTCTTGGGAGACAAGGGGAAAACAGGGAGAGAGAGGATAGAAAGACAGGTGAAGAAGAAAGGAGAAGGGGATACTGAAATGTAGTTAAATTCAATCCAACTGTTCTAAACCTGCTCCTGTGACATGAAACAGCATTAGAGAGTGATTTTGAATACAGAAGAAACACTGTGGTCACCGTGCTGATTTCGCCATCAGCAAAGCAGCCATGCATAGCAATAATCACAGTTTACGTAGATACACAGATTGTGTCATTTGGCTTTCATTTAAACCACAACTTTTCACAGTCAGAACCAGAACTATTTATTTTAACATGAGAGTCAAATCAGTCAGTTCTAGTTTAAACATTCTGTATGATCAGGAAAGGCAGCAAAAAGCATTGTGAGGAGAGCCATCACTGAGAAACAAGTACAAAGACGACTTTTGCCTTGCTCTGTGCATCTTCTTTGGACATCAGAGCTATATCCAGCAATGGATTACTTTAAACATCCCCCACACTGCGTTTTCTGCTGTCTTATGTGACGATTCCATTATCAGAAGTCGCATTCTCATGAAGCTCATGTTTGACCTAACTTCTCAGTCCCTCACCTCCATAAATTATAACTCCTGATCAGCTTTTCTCACTCTCCAAATTGGTTATTTCACCTTTCAAACACTCTGGCACCTTAATCTTCTCTTTACGTTGCTGAAAACAGAGAGTTTCAATCTTCTCTCTCTTGCCTCTCTGAATTATATCCTCAGATTGTCCTTTTATTTCAATCTCTCTTCTTCCAATTTTCTCTGTTGCGTTTTGCTCCTCCCCTCCCTAGCCCCCACCTTGTCTATAGAATTTGCCTGCACAGATGGAGCTTCTTTCAAATGCAAGCGGCTTTCCTTTTGCATGAAGGAGAAGTCTCCCCTGGCTGTTTACCTTTCTCTCACATCCTGCTTTAATAGTGATGCTCAGAACATTCATTTCAGATTGAACTCTCAGAGAAGAAAATTAACCACAGTCGTTTTTGCCTGCTTTGTGGTAAATTACAACCCTGGACATCCATAGTTTTGGACTTGTTTTGGTAGAAACATTTGTCTGTTTTAGACAAATAAGATGATGAATTAGGAACTGGTTTAGAAATTACCAAATTTCTCTTATGCTTTTTTCTTTCTCACTCATTTAACCACAGCTGTTAGTGTTCATTATTTCATTTAAATAATACACATAACATAAGGGTTTTTTTCCCTTAATATGCTTAGCTACAAATTGAAGTAAAGTTTTTCCATGCAGATTACCATGGGTTATTATTTCTACCTAAGAATGTAGAATATCAGTTCCACTATCAATCAACACACCATGCACATCACAATAAAAATTAAAATTATTACAGAAAGTGATCCAAGCATAGTAGGTGAATGAACACAAAGATGAGAAAGGAAAGTCAAAGCTGATAAACATGGTGTGAATTAGTAGGACAGTTTGCTGAACTCTGAATTAGCTGTAGGTATGTTTACATGGCAATATTTGGTCAAGAAATGGACATCAGTATTACCTTAGGAAGTGAAGCTGTAACTGTGTACACAGCTGTAGCCAAAAAATGCAAATAAGATATATAAAGGCTGAAACTGTGATTAACAGAATGTTAGAATGTGTTTACAGAAATCATTAGCACAAATTTGTCTAGAATATTATATGCACTCTGGTCTCTGCATCTATGGAAAGGATTTTGGAGAATTAGAACAGGCCTGGGCAAGGGTAAAAAAAAAAAAAAGACCTTACTCCCTGAAAAACAGAGAGTATTAAAAATCACTTATTTTAGAAACAATGCAGAAAGAAGCAAAGTAAGGAAGATGAAAAACTCCTAATTTGTGTGCATCTCTGTTCAAAAATAAGGAGGCGTCTCATAAAAGTAAAAGGTAGAAAATCAAAATAATACTTTTATACTCAATGTGTGATCAAAATGTGGAACCTGTTGCCATGGGAGACTGTTGAAACCTATGATTCAACATTAAGAAAAGGATTAAGTAGTTACTTCCAAAATTTTCAAGTACAATTAGGATATCAGCTTTCTAGAAAAGTTATTTAATGTTTCTGAATTCAAGCCAATCTTTAATTGCTACAGATCAGGTAAGTCCTATGAGGGAAGAGGGAAAGGCAGATTATTCCTTATCTGCCTACTGTGTTTTCAGAAGCATCAGCACTGGACTGTGCAGCATTGGCAAAGGGCTAATAGACATAGATCCAGCTTGGTTCCCTTCCAGGATGGCATTTCAGTTTTCCTAGATTTGACAGTAGTCAACAGTCCAACAGAGTTAACACTCCTGAGTGCTCATATTAGGGGGGATAAAGAATGTACATTAACATGAAAATGCAGCATAAATGCTCCTGTTCACGTTAAAATCTTGATTTAATATATTTTCAAAGTCTGTGGACTTTCATTTGCCCACACATTAGACTTACTCTAGCCTGCATTGGTTTTTTTTTTTTATACAAAGAATGAAGAATGTTGTATTGTCAACAGGAAAACTAGCACAACATAAAGAGGCTCTGTAGTCAGCAGAGGGAGTCAGCCACTTCCAGAAAGCAACTCATTTATTTTAGGAACAGCCAAAGTGCCCTCTGGAGATGCACATCTCCACTGACTGCAGAGGGAATCTAAAGTCTATCCTACATTTATAGTGAAACTTGTACATGGAATTGGTGGAATGACACTCTCCCACAAACTTCTAAACAATATTGGTGCGTAATTAGTTTAATCTCAGGATGTCTATCTCAACAAAGAACTGCTCTGCTAACTTCTTGTGAGAGGCAATAAGTAGATGCGGGTTAATGCATAGTGAAGATTTTCACTGACTTTGTTTTTAAAAATATCACTCGTTTTAAAAATGAACATAAATCCAACCTCAGGCACAGAGAAGGCTGAAATCAAATTCTGGCAGCTTCAGTACAACAAACAGCCATTGATTTCTATAGCCTTTTTCCTGAAGAAATGACGTATAAAGTTGTCCCAGTGTTTGCGTGCTCCTGTTGGCTGAAGTATCATGGTAAATTCCTCTCAGAAATCCAGGATCTAGATGAACATAAAGGTTTTCCAGTTTTTCAGCAGTGCTCTAGTACCATTCCTCTTCCAATTTGTATCAGAAAAATGTTTTTTAAAAAATTCCTGGTGGGACTGTGTCAGAAGTGCACGGAACGGGGCTATATAGAGCAAAAGGCAGATAGCAAACAGCAGCACTGTCATTGCCAGGCACTGTCCGGATCACCTTCAGGCTGGGACTTGTATAAATCAGTCACAACCAGCTATGCAACTGATAGCAAAGTTTATCTGCACACAGAGCAACAGGAGCCTGTATGATTTCACTAATTTAAGTACTTGGAAGCAGCAAAGAAAAGGCGTAATAGGTCACGTCATGAAAGTCTGAAGGTAGAAGGGTTCAGGGGAGGGTAGGAAGGCTGGGTGTTGAGGGGAAGTCTGGACTGACTCAGAGTGACAGCAATAATAGCCTGTTTGACTACAGTCTATTAGTGCGCACAATTTCCAGCAGTGCTACATAGCAGGACTCAGTGGTAGTAATCATAGCTCAACACCTATCCAGCTCTTTCCAGGTGGTATTTTCTGTAACAAAGCAGAGCAACATTACGGAGGCATTTGAATCAGAGTAAACTGGTACTCACAGAACGTGCTCATGACTTAAGACTCAAGAGAGCTGCTTCTATTTGTTTAAAGACACTTCAAGTTTTGTAATTCCAGGGGGAATTCACAATCTGCTATGGAAATACAGTGTCCACTACTGTATATTTCCATACATGCCAGTGGACAATGTGATTCCTGGCAAACACTATGAAGGTATAGTTATAGGGTTTTTTTCTACCTATAGTTTTCTACCTATAGCACCAAACCTTCACTTATCATTTTGGAAACGTTCCCTTTGATTATGCTAGAGCCAACACAGTTCTCTTATTCTATTTAATTCCTGCACACCTTGAAGTACCTTTGTCCATACTGATTACTTACAAGATTACAAGAATCAAGTTTCCCAAAGGCTAGATGGCAAGCTGTAAGTATAAAAGGGAAACCTCTAATGAGCAGCACTTATCTATTAGCCATTAGCTAGGGAGATTCCCACTCCATCTGTTGACTGAGAGGTATTTCAACAAGAAGATTACCCAGATCTGATAAGGAATATTCCCAGCATAGGAAGGTCTCATGGTTAATAGAATGTAATAATACTAGTCTTACATTTAAAGAGTGCCGAGCAGTGCAAACAGGTTCAAAAATATTTGATTATAGATTCATTATGGTATAAATGAACTAAAACTCAGTGGTGCTATGCTGATAGTTTAATTCTCAAATTCATATATCATCTTCTACTTTGGACAAGCCATGCATTGAATAAAAAAAGTCAACATAGACCTCTGGACAAATTAAATCATGGGAGAAGAGGTGAATTTTTCCCGTCTACTTTATACTGTACTTACCTTTGGCCTGCAATAAAATCCCTGAAATAAGCACACCATAGCAATTTTCAGGCAATTAACAAATATAAGAAAGACTTTGGAGGGACCATTGATGCAGCAAGCACTTGACAGGCCTGCCAGTGAATGTTCTTAAGAAAACAAACACATAGAAGCTACTGCAGAGTTCCTTAACTTCTCAAAATGTCTGCTGGGGGACAAGATATCAAGTGATGGATGACTTGTCACACCCTACTCCTGCAAAGTAACCACTTCTGGCAATTTCATAGTCTGTATAAATAAGCAAACAGAGTTATATAAACGAGTACTTTTTGCTGGTTTCGTTACTTGTTCTTTTCTGGCAGTTGCCACATGAAAGTTACATAAAAGCATGGCTCCCTCTGCGATACATATACATAAACAGAATGGCAATCAATTCATTCCACTGACAATCCATTTCCTAACCTGGTTTTAAGACAGGGACATCACAATATCTTAGTATTTAACCATGAAATCTGGTCTGTCTAAAGTTTGTGACAGAAAGCGGGAATATTTTTACATGTCCATTTACTTGTAGCTTCATTTCTGCAGTTCTGTCTATTTTCTAATTGAGGCATTTCTGAATGTGCAAAAATGCCTTAACTATAAAGTTATTCCATACACTAGACAAATCTGAGAAATGACTCACGAGATCAGCATTTTATATACTGAACAAAATACTGTGCAACTCTGGGGCTGCAGATTGTAGAAAAAGAATGAAGACAGCAGTCGTGCTCTTTAGGGAGGCCTGAAAATGCTGACTAGAGAAAAAAAGGCCAGATTTGTAGTATCATGAATCCTTGTCACAAAAATTACACAAGACCTCTCTTAGGCAGGTTACAGACATCCCTGTCACTGTGGTTGCACACATAATACCTGACCACTCCCATTTATAGGACAGGATCAACCAACTAAAAGTACGTCAGGACACAGGCTCAGAGATCCTTGCACATTAACAGCTGCACATGGAGGTGGACACATGGCCCCTGAGCTCCGTTCTAAAGTTTCTGCTGATGACTGCAGTGGAATTTGGGTGTGAATCCATTCATCTTCCATTCCTCTATCTAGAATGTGATAAGGCCAAGCCAACAATTCAGGCTACAGTTGCGCTTCTTCCTTAAATGCCTTCTTTTCCTGTTTGCCACATTTCCTTTTTCAAAAGGCCATCTCCTGTGGGAATAAAGAGCTCAAGAAGCAAAATAAAATAACTTTTTGCATTTCACGATGAGATGTTTAGAGCACTCATCCTCCTTCACATTCCCAAATATTTTCCCAGCTCACAGCTATTTCAGAGATGTGTTTGAGATCCGAGCACAAACAGTGCTTTGCTTCTATATTTATGGTAAGATCTTATTTCTTTGTATGTAAAGATTACAAATGTTTTCCATCTTCAAATAGATGGCTGTACAACTTGCTTCATTCAGAAGAAAGTTTCCATTAGTCTGGAAACAGCTAATGTTGGCAATGCTAGCTGAGGAAACAGTAAGCTGGAAAATACAGCAGCTGTTACGTGAAAGAGAATAAAGTGGGAAAACTAACAAATGTTTGTCTCCAAGCCTGGGTTTGTCCATCAGTTAAGAGTTTCATCGTGATGGCCTCCCAAAAGCAAGTACTTGAAGGTAAGTATTGTCTGCTACATAGACTGGAATGCCTCTTGCTCTAAGTTGCAAGTGATGTGAGTCAGTCCTG
>WAAD01026758.1:1969-16925 GCA_013389945.1 Fregata magnificens | reverse complement strand
AAACATTTGAACACCATACAGTACCACCACCGCAACAGCATCCTACAGCACATCTAAACAGTGCAAATAAATACATGTATTTTAGCTAGCTGCAGTAGATAAGAGATTAGCTATATTTGCGCTCCTCAATAGCAAATGCTCTTTAAAACAAAATTAGCCTTTAGAAAGAATATTTCAAAGGAGTCAGTGAACCCATATAGCTTGGGGAAATGCAAAGCAAAGTCTGCAATAACATATCCTGTAATTCCATTTTATTGCCTTCAGTGATTTTTCCACATATTTCCTCATCCCTAATTTTAGCAAACAATTGTCTCACTCATCAGTTTCTTGAATACAAGAGAGTCATTCCTAGGAACATGAAATATGGATGTCAAAACCCGCCATGTATTAGGCACAGTTATTATCCCTTAAATGTAGCCATAAGAAAGCAATGAGCATTGGCACAAAACTCCTGGTTCATAGATCTGAAATTTAATACGAATTGTTGTAACAAATGGGAGTCTTATTATTCTTTGACCTACACAAAATGGGTCAATTTATGATCTTTTCCAAAGTCAATGGGCATCTGTTCAATACCCGTACTACAACACTCACGTTAAGGTACCTGCACCACTCGCATCCTAACTGAGCAAAACTTTCTGTCAGCTTCAGTCCTGGGTTTCTGCAAGTCAAGTTGGAAATTGGTTCATGAAATGTATCTGTAATCAGGAAGACAGTGCCACTGTTTTCACACAAGCACCGGTCTGTCAAATGCCAAGGAACTGTTCTTGAGACATCAAGAAAAACTATCTTGGCATAACTCTTTCTTCAGGAACTTCCCAAGGATGTTAGGGAGATGGGGAAGGGGAGGGGACCTGGAAATAGGATCAGAAAGGAGAAAGAAGGACAATCAGATGGCAAAACTGAGTTGTACCAGCGAGGGTTGGCTAAAGGAGGTGGAAATTTGCAGCTGATGTGAAGTGAATGAGACAGGCTTTCTGCTGGGATGACAGCATATGATAGTATAATTAAATTTTTACCATAATGAGAAGTCACAAGGGAGTGTCCCATATGCAAAACCTGTATTTCCTTCTGACTGCTTGGCCTTGCAACCCCACACAGTGCTCTTTTAACAATGGGGGTGTGTGTGTGTGTGTGTATTAAACGTAATTATACACACACGCACTTCACACCACACACCAGTTTTCATATGGGGATATTAACCTTCCTTACAAATTAATTAAGCCTAATAAGACACCCATAATTAGACTGCTAAAGTTTATTATTTCTGTTTTACTATTGGGAAACAGACCNTCTCTGAGAGATGTGGGAACAGTGCCTTTACTAAGCCACTGCTCTAATTATTTGAAATGTTTTTGCAGATTGACAAATACATTAGATAAATTACAGTTTCTTCCATCTAGCTGTCTGATCAATTTAGACAGGAGCACATATAGATATTGAGGCATCATCTGGTTATTTTTTAACCTTCAGCTATACAGGACTTGGTAAAAAGCAACGAGATTTTAGGGAATGTTTCTTCTTTTAGATCACAAATAAACACTAATTAAAGTATTGAAACATGACCTTGAGGTGACCATCATTTTCACAGGCCATTTCTAACAACCACAGATTAAAATATGGAGNGTATTTCCTTCTGACTGCTTGGCCTTGCAACCCCACACAGTGCTCTTTTAACAATGGGGGTGTGTGTGTGTGTGTGTATTAAACGTAATTATACACACACGCACTTCACACCACACACCAGTTTTCATATGGGGATATTAACCTTCCTTACAAATTAATTAAGCCTAATAAGACACCCATAATTAGACTGCTAAAGTTTATTATTTCTGTTTTACTATTGGGAAACAGACCCAGTGAGATTAAAAGTGCCTTATCTAAGTAAATGAATCTCTAAATTATGGTGGGAACACAGTCCAAGGGCCCTGATTCCCAACCAAATGACTATGTAAACTTTGAAGGCTCTGTGCATGGGCATAAAACAAATTTCTCTCCATTTAGTTTTGAGCGTGTCCTTTTCCAGCTGAAAAATTACTTCCATAATTGAATATTAATAGTAATAGTTGTGAATCTNNNNTAGATCACAAATAAACACTAATTAAAGTATTGAAACATGGCCTTGAGGTGACCATCATTTTCACAGGCCATTTCTAACAACCACAGATTAAAATATGGAGAAAAACATATATATTTTTTAAAAAAAGCTATAGGTAATGCAAGTTGCGAGAATACAGAGGAGCTGAAAGACCATTAGTCTGATCCAATGTGGCAGTTCCTATATTCCTAATTAAAAGAAGCCATAAAACAACCTACAGTCAAATCCATCAGTAAAAGTAATGACCTACTGACCTCAAATCACATTTTCTTACTCTCTGTTTAATTGCAAGGTCACTGAACAACTGCGATTTCAGATCATCTGCATCTAGCTCCTTATAAAACTTCTACACACGGGGGAGCCCTAACCAGTCCTCGTGATGGAGACTGTCACAGAACACGTCAACTTATCTTTGCGTACCGCTCGAGAACTTGAAAGAAAACCAGACAGTTGTCTTTTTAGGCTTGAAATCCCTCATTATTGATCCATGGAACATTAACACATTTCATGGTTTGTTTGTTCCATAAAAATAGTGACTAGATTGTGTTAAAGTGCCACTTTTTAAAGAAACAACAAAACACAAAACAAAGCGAGACAAGCCTCAGAGAGCAATTAGGTTCTGCTGATGCTCTTGGAAAAGGTCAAGACCGTCAACTTCCACTTTAGAAAAGCCAAAGTAAGTGATTCCTCTACAGCTCCACTACACCGATGTATTTGTCTCGGCTCTTGGCCAGTCACCAAGCAGACTCTTCAAAGGGTATAGAAACATCCTCTGCTTTGTGGGAATCTCTTGTGTTATCTTAAAGTTGCAATCTGACTGAGTTCTTCTGTTTTTTCTCTCTCCCACCTCTACAATCTTCCCAGCGCACAAACCTGTCCTGGCCCTTCATGTTGCTTCTTTAGACTCCCCTGCCTTCTGCCAGGGAGGTGATGGCTCAGTGACACTTTGCCCTGTATCAGTATTTCTTGCACAGAGACCCAATATAATAAAACGTACAATCAATGCCTGTATCAATCATTCCAGAAAAAGAAACCTGAATTTGTACACTAAGCAGCTATATCAGCAAGGGTTTTTTTTGGTTTTTTTGGGGTTTTTTTCCATTTGGTATAACTAGCCTTGGTTTTTCCTGCTGCCAAAGCAGTAGGCACTCCTTACCCACTCCGTTGCCCTCTTCTTGCCAATATATCTTGTGTTGTGACTTACTGCTCTGCTGCAAGTACTCTCAAAACAGCCTGGCTGGAGATGCAAACACAGAGAAACTCAAGAACGACCTCCACCAGCAGTACCGGGAAACAGAATAATTTTGACAAAGTGCAAGTACAGCATCACCTTGTCAAACACAACAGATAATGAGCTTGGAATCAGCCCCAAAGCTACTTGAACCAAAAAAGATGAAAGCTGGCCAAACACTGGTTAGTTATTACAAAGTGTTTAAAATCTGCCAGTCACATAGGAACCTTTTGACAGATGATACCTTTTCCTGCTCCTAAAAATGACAGATAAAAAGAAAATATCAGGAAAGAAGGATTTTGTTTATTCAGCTCTCCAACCTGTGAGTTGAAAAGGAATGCCTGGAAGTCCTCTGGTTTCTCTCCTGATCTACAGACTCCCTCGGAAAGGCTCCAAAATCATCTGCAGACATTGAGAGTTATCAAGCACTTCAGCTGCTACCTTCTCCCCTAGACTTCTGCTCTATTTCTGGCCCTAGAAGAGGGAAATGGGCTAAACGGCAGACAAAAATATGAGAATCAACAATTACTGAATGCCAAAACTATCAAATTCAGGCAAGAAATAAGTATACTTTTTAAACAATGAGAATAATTAATCATTAGAAAAGTCTGTGAATGGTTACGCTAGATTCTTCATAATGGGCTACTTTAAAATGAAGAAAGGATTTATTTCTGGAAGATATGCTCTACTTTGAATAGGAATTTAATGAGGGAAATTCTTTGCTGTGTGTTATGCAGAGGTCAAAACAGATGATCAAAATGATCCTTCCTGGATTCACCACCTGTAAATCTATGTCTGTCTTTTGCTAGGAATTGTATTCATGTGCTTCCGAAGGAGGATGAGAATGAAAGATACTTCACTGAGGTAAACTAAATAAAAATCTTGGGAAATTTTACTTGTGCTACACTGCAGTCTGTACCAACGACAGCAAAGTGACATTTTTTTTGTTAAGGAAATATATCGTGCAAAGACTATGATGCGTTTACTATTATTCAATGCCAATTAAAGTAAAAGTAGCCTAAATTTGCAAAAATAATTTCAAACTGTTGAAATAGTGAAGGGTCAAGTGATCTTTAACTTAATGTGATATGTAAAGGTATACTAAATAACACAGTTATAAGACATACAGAAATACACAAAAATAGGGTAACCTAATTATAGATTTAATATATGGTGGCCTATCTGATAATTATAAGATGTACAATATCTTAATGACATCCACTGAACTTGCGCACAAGATAACGCAGACTCCTAACTTCTGCTGCATGCACGCTCCCAAAATATTCTGTGCCGCTTTCCGTTACATACAGAGATTATATTATACTTAGCCCTCTAAAATATTTTTCATAGCTTTATGCACTCTTATTGTGGAAAAGCAGGACCCAACAGTACCTTTCTTCTCTGCTTGCTAATAAGCTTACTTCTCAGCAATATTCTTTGTATTGATTTTCCCCCCATACTTGAAACAAAAAGCCGTCAGAGCTTAAGATTTACAAACAATGTGCATGACATCCTTCTCACCTATTCCCCCTCCTTTTATTCTCCTTCCTCACTTCCCTAACTTACTTTATTTAATTGAACCTTCTACATTTCTTTTATCTATCCACCCTCCTTTCCTTCTCCCTGCCTTGTCTCACTTTCTTTAGCATTCTACTCTCACTTTTTCTAGCAATCCCTTTTCACCCAGCAGGCAGATGCTTGTGCTGTGCAGATGGAGAGGCCAAACCTCTTGGTCAGTTTATCAAAAACATAGAGAGAATGAGGAAAAAAAAAAGGTAAGAGAAAGAAAATAACAACACTTTAGAAAAGAAATAGAAATACAATGGGTTTTAAGCTGAATAATGATGCTTACACCAAGAATAAGAACAATGTGAGTCACAGAACTGAAGATCCTCCTTTGGAAGAATTGATGTTGGAAACAAACACCTTGAATTTCCAAAACAAATAAACAAACAAAAGACCCCACAAGATGAATTTTTGATTGTGGACCAAAATAGTGCAGGAAAATATAATGCGGAGGGAGGATTTAAACGCTGTCAGATTTTCGAAGCAACCCTTCATTTCATGATCTACAGCTTTGACACTCCCCGTCTGAAAATTCAACTTGGCATTTTTTTCCTTTCTCTCCTGGTTTAGTTTGGCTGTGAATCACCTGTTCTGCTGCTCCTGGGTGCAAGATGCTGTTCACAATTTGATATTTCTCCCACTGTGCACTAACCACATTCCAGCTCTTGCTCCTACTGATTGCAAAAGGGGCATAGGGATCTCTCAGATAAACATATTTATTATGGTATCACAAGGCATGGTTACACGTATGCCTTGGTGGCTAGCAGTACCTATCTAGCAATAAAAATCTTAGGAATAAGCAACTCTGCATAAAATCTGGGTGGACAATTCATATCTCCTAAGATACAGAATTGTCTCCCAGTGGATTCATATTTATTGTACATTAAATGACCATGTTGAAAAGGATAGTAACATAGCTTTATCCTAAAGCGCTTCTTACAATCTGAAAGACTAGAGACATGAACATGCACACTGTGATGGAGAATGATGTCTCCATAAATGTGTGATCAAATTCTAATTGCAAATACGAATGTTAAATGAAATTATATTGATGTCATTTAGTTTTCATGTCTTCTGTCAAAAACCTGGCATCCTGAACAAGAGACTAGATCCACCAAGTAATTTCAGTATATCTAATTCTTATTTACTTATCTACTTCTACCTGCTTGAGTTTTTAAATAACTTTGTGGACATGTGTCCCAATTCCTGTATTATGTGCTACTTAAATAAATTCACACGAAACATTTGCCTCGGTTTCCCTAGTATACCCAACTGCAGCAACAACTAACAGCTCATTTCCACTGCACAGCTATGTTCATCCTCCGGTTATCAGTAATGACCACCTTGCTTTATAAAAGATCAAGGGTGGTGAAAGTACATGAAAAAAATATACCTTGAGGTGTAAAAAAGCTTGCTGAGAGATACTGAAAAGCAGATGGAAAAAGAAAAACTTGACAGTTCGTTTTTTTCTGTCTTGGGGCGGGGGAAGTGAAGACAATAAAGAGAATACTAAAATTATCGTGTTTATGAAAAGGGAAGAAATATGCATGTGAAATATGGAGTTAACAGTGGCTGGTTTTGCCTTCTTATATTTACAAATAATTCAACACTTGGGGGACATTTGGGTGCGATCCCTCCCCCCCCAACCTCTAGTTAAAAAGCAGACTAAAAAAACCTCATCCACTAATAAATATATGGAAACTTTAATAATTACCAGAATAAGTGTGCTAAATACAGGTACTAAATTAAATGCTAAAGCATAAATAGAGATGTTTTTCATCTTGCTTTTACTTTCCCATTCACACATCCTATATACATACATTTTTTTTTTATGGAGAGGGGTTATACTTCTGAATTCTAATTCCCATCCTAACAAACATGGGGCTTTGTCACGTACAGCTCTGTGCTAAAGAGCAGAACAGTTACACTCAAATCTATCATTCCACAAGCTGATTCAGCAAGCATCATGCCATTTAAGACAACAACAAAAATTGTGACCTAGGAAAGAAGTCTGCCTTAAAAAAAATGGCACAGTATAGAGGGCATCAGCTGAAGAAAACCAGTCCACCATCCACAACCCTTTATACTAACTAAGGCTGTCCATGAGGAACATCATTCCTTTTTCCTGGAGGCAGCTTCCCAAGTGCTGAAGCCAGAGCCATCGCATTGCAGACATCACACTAATACCGCAGCTTCAGATTTTGACATGAATGGGTTTTCTTTAACTTATGATGGAGAAAATGCCTCATTTCTTCCCTTCCATCAAAAGGATTTTAAGTTTCTTAGAGGTTCTTCTAAGCCATGACGATGCCACCACATACGACACCATTCTTACAAATTTGAAGGGAATTGGAAAAATTTCCATAGTGTGGAGAAAGCAACAGCTTGTTGTATGCAAGGAAAATAAACCTCCCACTAATAAGCAAAACACTGTTATTTATTTTCACAGGTAGGAAATTGATGATCAGACATGACTTTAGCAAAGTCATGAGACATCAAAAAACAGCGCAAGCAGTAAGTTCAATCATCACTGCTTCACGTCCTACGCAACAGTCACCGACTCTCATCTCTCAGTGTTGCAGGGACATAACAGCTGTTTATTCTACAGAGAGCTGGAAATAACCACCTATAAGAAGACATTACGACACATTGCATGTCGCACGTTGTAACCTGTCCCGTTCCTGACGTCACAGTTGGCTGACAGCACCCCAAGGGCTGGAGGAGACACCGTGGCTGCTGGGCCAGGCGCAGTGGGCTTTGCCAATCTACGCTGCCAGCAGGCACATGGCTGGTGAATGGAAATGAAAAGCTGATACCAATGTGAAATCAGAATCCCCATAATTACTGATAACAGGAGAGGACCCTGCCTTGGCACGCGGTCCTCCTACTCAATCCATGATGCTCCCCTTTCTCTTCACATGCCACAGTCATAGAGTTCAGCAGAAAGACCTTCAAATTACAAAATTTGCAAGAAGAGATTTACCGGTCACACAAGGGACAGGGTGGCTTCTTCTATTCATTTAAATCCATTAAAATACAGATATTATTTACCCATGTTCTATTACCTCACAAGTATAAAGAAACGTGCTCCATTGCATAAGTGCTACAGCTACAGGTCGTTCCTACGTTCCTTGTTGTGGTTTTATTTAGTTAAGAAATTTGCATGAAACTTTAAGAGGACACCTGATACATATGTACAGACAATTAAATATTTTTTTTTTACCCCATTCCCACTGTTGTTTAGGGAAATGATGGCACCTATCACAAAAGCAGCAATAGAGTAGACTGTTATAACTCTACTGCGAAGAGGAAAAATGTGAATAAATGATCCTGAATGCAGAAAACTGTAGCAGAGATTTTTTAATTGCTGTTTGTATTGTGGCATGTTCTTCAGGCTACACCAAAACCAAAGGGCAGATCCCTACCTGTTATTCATTAAGCCAAATTTCTTACAAACAATAAGCTATTAAGGTAATAATGAATATCCTATAAAAGCAATTTAAGAAAACAGAATAGATACACACCATAGTCAAGCTCTTTACTGTAGTACTTGAAACTTGTTCTCTACTTCACGGGGCATCCACGACTTTAAGTTCTTCTTCCACAATGCACTTTTATAAGCAAGCCAGAGGATTTATCCTGACTTCACTCTGTCTCCACACTAAGATAGACATAAAACTAAAAGCATGTGCTGTGGCACATTTTATTCTTACAAAACAAATTTCTGGCAACTTCAGCAAGAATATAGATTCTCGCAGCATGCAGTTAACCTCTTGGGCAAAACAGTATTTCTAAGTATATCTCCATGAATTTGTAGACAAGAAACAGGCAGTATAATTTTGTGTTGGCTTTGAAATACACAAAAATATTTTATGGGGCCGACATAGCTTTCGGCACTGGCTCTCTGAAGTACCCAGTAATGCAGAAAGAAGAAAAGAGACAAGGCTAGAATTAATTTACTCGAGCACCATAGATGGGCTTCAGCCCTTTGCAAGCAGTATGGTGTTCAATTTCTTTCAATTCACACGTATAATTATGTTTCATTTTTGTTACACAGAGTCTGCAGGAAGGGTTTTATTGGTGGGTGCTTTTGTCCTTTTTTTCTTCACATTTCTCTTGCCTCGCAGGAAGACAGAGGTCATTATGAGAGACAGCAATAAGGTTTTTTTTCCCCAAACAAACCTTTATCACATAAAAATATAATGCAGTTTTTGTTTATAAGCCTTAACATGCCGTGGCATGAGATACAGTTAAAAACTAAACATCCAACATGTCCTGCAGGATATAAAGAAGCCAAGCTAAAATCTTCAGGCTTCAGGTACTATTTTAGAAACACACATTTCTGCCTCAGAGAGCTTTACCTCCTGTTGGCATTTACAGAATCATAGAATGGTTTGGGTTGGAAGGGACCTTCAAAGGCCATCTAGTCCAACTCCCCTGCCATGAGCAGGGACATCTTCAACCGGACCAGGTTGCTCAGAGCCCCGTCCAACCTGACCTTGAATGTTTCCAGGGATGGGGCATCTACCACCTCTCTGGGTAACCTCTGCCAGGGTTTCACCACCCTCATCGTAAAAAAAATTCTTCCTTGTATCTAGTCTGAATCTACCCCCTTTTAGTTTAAAACCATCACCCCTTGTCCTATCGCTACAGGCCCTGCTAAAAAGTCTGTCCCCAAGTTTCTGATAAGCCCCCTTTAAGTACTGAAAGGCCACAATAAGGTCTCCCCGGAGCCTTCTCTTCTCCAGGCTGAACAACCCCAACTCTCTCAGCCTTTCCTCATAGCAGAGGTCTTCCAGCCCTCTGATCATTTTTGTGGCCCTCCTCTGGACTTGCTCCAACAGGTCTTTCCTGTGCTGAGGGCTCCAGAGCTGGCCACAGTACTGCAGGTGGGGGATTTATAACACCCCAATTCAGTCCTTGAATGAGATCAGAAAAGCCAGCATATTTCTGTATTTTCCTAGTGTGTTTGCTCGGTGGTGTCATCATTTCACGGCATTTGGTCTGATAGCATTGCCTGGTGCAATGTGCACCAAGTGTGGCTCCCCAGAAACACAAATCGCACCACATGTAGGGGTTACAGGTACGACCATGGCTTCCTCTCTTGCTTGCTGACTCTCTCACATGACTTTTTTTTTTTTAAAGAAGGGAACACACTGCAAAATCCACCCATCTGGAGTAGGTCAAGCAGATGCAAAGACATTCATATGCAAAGCTGATCAATTCCTAAATCACTGCAATACAGGATTGAAGCCCTAGCATCTCTTTGACACTGCCTGGATGAATCCACATCTCCAGAGTGGCTCTTTACTGTACTTCATTTTCTAATGGCAATAATAATTTAACCTGTGATAATGGGTGACTGTCAATGGATGTTACAGTTTTCAGGCAGGAATGAAATTACGGCTGCTCTAAGTTTGTTCCTCAAAGGCAAAATCCTAAATATGATTATAGCAATATAGTATACTAGTCCATGGGATCTATCCTTCTTTTAAAGTCAGGTAATTCCAAAATATCCCTTCCCTTCTTCTTTTACAACCAAGTAATTTTTAAAAATTTTAATTTTCAGAAGTTAGCTAAAAGAATCAGGGGAGGGGTTAGCCATTCAATGTTAAAGATGAGTGAAGAGAGACTTATTGTGTGACCAGATATCAGTAATCACTAGTTTTCACTGACTCCATCAAATCATGCATTTTTATCATTTATTTAGTTCAAACTCAACATCTGACGCATGGTTGCCTTTGATTCAAGACATTCAGAGTTACAAGAAAAAAGTTTACTGTTAAAGATTAATCATGTTCTTCTGTTCCCACTCTCCTTCTGCTCTTAGATTTAGGAGGATGCATTCAACTGTAGCTTTATTTTCACATTATGAAAAAGTCTGGTTTAGATTCCACTTATTTGTAATTTATTCTTCCACATTTCTTACTCAATAGACACAAGCATTCATTCTGCATGTAATAAACATTGGTTTCATTCATTATTTTGGTACCTAACTAATAAATGGTAACTACTTTCACAAAGTCTGCTTATCTGTGATTCTAAAATGTGTACTTTGTCTTTTTCTTTTTTGTTCTTCTCACCTTTAAGATGTCCTTATCGTCATTAACTCTCAATTTAGTATCACTTGGCAAAATTCTTACTCCTGCCTTCGTGCTTTTGGTACAGAAAGCACTGCTGCTTACCCTTTCTCAGCTGTTTTAAGGCACAGCTCCAATCCTCATCAAACTGTCAGAAAATGCACGTGCTGCACACCCTACTTATCATCCACAGGTTCTAACACCCAGCTATGACATTTTCTGCTTTAGCATACCTGATTTTCTCCTTTACTCTTGACGTGAAGCTTCATTCTGTATAAAGCCTACTATATCAGGAGCAGAGGAACTGCCATTCCAAAACTGACCATATGTTTATCAAATCACATTCATTAATAACAAAAAAGGAAATAAACCCCATTTTTTCCGTTCAAAATACTCATCTATTTCTTATCCTAAGATTAACAAAGCCATATTTTCATGGTAAGTAGCAATACTTCCCACATGATTCCCATCAATGTCTACAGAATTCTAGGTTTTATTTTAAATGATATTAAAAAGAGGTTCTGTCATTTATAGTTGCAAAGATAACTGCTGAAACATGAAAGCAAGAATATCAATGCCATAGCTGCCTCCTATGCCTGACAGCTGCAGTGCTGCTCAGAATGAGATGCCGAGCAGCCACAGTGAAATTTAAAAAAAAAAAATTAAAAACAAAACACAAAAGCAACTTCTCTCACTTTTTCAGACTGCCTTCTCTCTGCTTGCTGTTGCTCCTAAAGAACTTGCAAGCAAACTTCTTTTCTGCTTGTCTAGTATGCCAGTTTCTGATGATAAAAAGAGACAATTAGAACTGGAATTGAAAAGCATTCCTCTTTCTAAAGGGAAGCACGGTGTTCTGCACAAAGGAAAAGAGAAAAAGATGGGATCAGAGGGGAGGAAGGGGAAGGACAGTGGATCGCCTGGTTCCACCTCTATGTTCCCTCTGCTATTGCAATGCTTTTTATCCTGTCTGGACTTTCACCAACAGGAGCCCATTGCCCCATGCATAGTTTTTCAGCTGCAGGCAGTTAGTAGACCTGAAGGATGCAAACACATTTGTGCAACCTCTGCTTATGGCACTGCAGCCATCTCTTTTACCGGTGGAGGATGTAATGGCTGTGACACCAAGGGTTAGTTCTCTCTTTGATAACACAATCTGCCCCACTCAGAAAATGGTAACTCATCTGAATCTAAGACTTAAAATCCAACTCTAAAAACATTGATGTCAACAAAAAAAAAAAGTCTCTTTCAGCATAGAGGTAATCAAAGACTTGGGCTATATTTCTGCTGATGGGTTTTGCCTGATTAAATTACTATTGGGAGGACAGATAAATACATTGGTGAGCTGAGAGTGTTGAAACAGTGCAACGTGGTAAAAATACCATGCATTACCTATCAGCAAAATCATGACAGTCAAGGGGTTAACCGCAACACGAGAATGAAACTTACAAAAATAATCACTTTTTCTTGTCAATTATTTGCAAATGTGTAGATAAGCAAAGTAAATGAATGTGGCATTTTCCCTTCAATAAACTAAATACTGGATACCACGTTACCAGTACTTAAACAATTTAGCTCTATATTAAATGAATGAAGTAAATGTAATAGCATAAAATATAGTACCTCTTTAAAGAATGAAGAAACTTTATTCCTTACTAAAGGAATAGGAAACGGGAATTAAAACTGGGTAAATCTCAGTTATACAATTGCATTAGCAATTACAGCAGCCCTACAGAGTTAGTTATTGCCCTATGATTGACTAAATCTTTCCGTGGTAATGGGCATTGCATTCAGAACTGAAGGATGATATTTTATGGACTGCTGGAGGCTTTTAATTCCTTTATAGCACATTAAAATATAGTCAGTCTTTTAGCCATTTTAACCTTGTTTAGCACAAATGGTTGAACTTGAAATTCATTGACTTATATGATCCATGGAAGATATCATTAAGAATTGCTGTACTGGATTTTGGTTTTTTTCTTAACTTGTAATGCATTTAATTATTAACGTCCCTCTATCATCCATGGCCCGTTGTTCTTCAGATTTCCCACATCTTTCACCTTACCTGTTCAAAGAGTTACAGGGGCATTAACATAACATTCCAGATATAGACAAAGACATTTGCTGTTATCACTAGACCCTGCATTAGTCAAAAGTGTCTATACTTTCAGTCTTGGTGATTACACAAATATCCGAGGTTAAGCTAAATAATGACCTGAGGGCAAAGCTGTCATATACACAAGACAGTCAGTGTTGGCTATATGCTCATACTCCATAGAATATATTTTTCACGCATACACATATGCATTATTTTAGCTGTTCTTCCTTTAGGATAAGATGACCTCTGAAAGTAATTTTATTGATGTTTCTGTGGTCTACAGTACAAATTCAGGAATACAGGTTAACTATCTGATCTTCAGTAACAAGCAGGCCTGTAACCTTCACAGGTTATTAATTTTCACAAGTTTGCCTTGAACAACTCCAGTGTTGTTAGATTTTAATCCGTGAACTGCAATAGCTGACCTCCTTTCTGCAAAATTCAGCAGCAGAGTGACAAGCAGGACTTGTCTTTGAAATAGAAAAGGAAAAAAAATAAATCCCATACAAACTAGCCCCATTCATCTAGCCAATATTTTTCTTTTACTCCCCTATATGCTAAAACAATTATTCTTTTGTAACATTGTGGAAGGACTCAAGGACGGTCTCTTTTTTTTCTGTACAGAAAACCCCCTGTATGAATAAAACACTGAACACAGAGTTGTGAATTTGACTTTCTTTGAATCATTAACTATTGGCAACTGTTTTGTAAATAAAACTGGACCAGGTCTTACAACAAACATCTTCCCTCTGGTTGGTATTTCTCAGCTGCACAACCAAAACTAAATTCTTGTCTCTTGGCTCGGTATAACATACCCCAGGCCCATGAGAGCAGCCCCAAATCAAGGACAGTGCTCTGAGCCTCACCACCATGATCTGCCGACATCCAAAGGGAACAGTTGGAGCCCCTAAGTGGATCTGGAGGGAGTGAAAACGCTGTAGAAGGAAGCAACTGGGCTGAAGGAGCAGCCAGATTTAAAATATATATGTTGAAATTCTCAAGGTGACTGATGGCCAGGGAAGTCCAGGTTAAAAGAGCTATTGTAGAAGTGCCCACAATTTTTTCAACCTTCTGTCAATGCTACAGAAATCAATACAGCCCCAAACACTCTTGCTTTGGGGAAAAAAACAACAAACCAAAACCAGAAAGATTATATTGGAGGAAAAGAAGAGAATAGTAGAGATAGGAGCCCAAAGCTCTGCATACTTAGTAAGTAAAAGCATTTATATAAATACATATCATATACCTTGAGCAGAAAAATGTTAAGGGTTCATTTCATGCAACATGGGCCCATTAATACTATCAAGAAAAAATACGATTTGTCTATGGCTTGGGCACAGTTTTCTGTTGAAAGTGCTAATTTATATAGATTTAAATAGCCTGTGAGATTGTGTTAACATAACTGATAGACCGACTGGGTCCCATCTCACCTGCTTTCTTTGCTGATCTCTGAGGAAAATGATGTGACAAGATGTCAGGAAGCCCAGAGTTCCCACACTGCAGTAACCGGTGGAACTCATAGGGCCCCCAGTTTTTTGGGAGTCAAGAAGTCGAGGTGATGCAGGTGATGAGAACATCTTTTTTTAAAATGTAGTTTTCAAAATAAATCCAGAAAATACAGAACATTTGGCACCGATCATCAAACTGATGGGAAGTCCTCCATTTTCTGCTGTGGAGACAATAAAAGCTGGCATAGCAAGAAGTCTGCTTTGGTAAGGAGTATCTGGATATCTTTCAGCTTCACCAGCAAGCGCAAAGGGCTTAGCTTTAGCAGCTAAGAATTTTCTCTTTCCTTTCCTAGGCATGCTCTCACACAATCCTACTTACTACAAAAGATCAATTTAGCACCGTCCAGTGGAGCATTAAGTGGCACAGCTCACATCAGC
>WAAD01026757.1:2210-12318 GCA_013389945.1 Fregata magnificens | reverse complement strand
AGCCCTGGTATTTGTTATAATCTAAAATATCTGATGCACAAAGAGTACCATTTTAGTTATGAGAGGTTTCCCTAGGGTCACCATTTGAAAATGTCAATTCCTTAGTAAGAATGTCCATGGTAGGTAGTTAAAAGTGATGAATTTGGCTTTTTAGGAGCTATTTCAATTGCAGTTCTACTAAGTGATACGTGTTAAAGAAACTATTGCCATGCATTTTAACAGACCAGCTGAAGGTGCTGGCACTTTTAACAGCTGTGGACTTTCACATAGAGCAATTTATTAAATTTCAAAGTTGCAACACAATACAGAACATATTAGCTGAAACACCCCAAAATAAAACTTGACACTCTATGCTGAAACAGAATTTAACGTTCATGCTGTGTTAAGCTTACTCTTCATAAGGTCTAACAGGAGGAATTGGTTTTTTGTCTTTGCGAAGAGAGAAACTACTGCAAAAATATCTTATTCTCTTCTGAGAAAGAAGTTATCTAACAAAACCATATGGGAAACTTTTTCTTGAGTTTTTGAAGTGTTTATTTTTACACTCACTGAAGCAATTCAAAAAGTCTGTGTTTGGAGATTGAGTAATTAAATTATGGATGGCTGGGCAGGTTTGTTCCCCTACAGGGAAGGACTTATGACCTGACTTTCACACACATACACAATATTTGATAATTAAATCAGAGCATATTTCTTTGTGCACAGTTCTTAAATTCATTATCATGTGCTTTTTAAAGATTTCTTCAACCGTATTAAAAAAAGGAGAATGGCATGTTAATTCATGAGTGATTAAGTTGTAATAAGCTGTGTCCTTCTTTTACAGGATGGTTGTTTGATATCTTCCCTTTGTACCCTCTTTTGCAAGCTGGTCATCAAATATTCACAGAGAAATAACAGATTAAAAGAAATAAATTAACACAAAGTTAATTTGTGTTGAATGAAGAGACCAAATTGAATTACAACATGTATAAATGTTTGAGAGCTTATTACTCAGTTTCTTCATATGACCCTGTCTTTCTATGCAGCTTTTAATTAAGTGATGTTAACAATCATTGCATTTAGTGGTTATACTTCAGACTAATCTGTAAATTACTTTCTCTAAACTAGTTTTTTTTTATTTCTCACTGATCTCCTAATAAGCCATATACATTGTCTTTTTATATATGTGTTCCTAAGGCTGGATGTCATTGTTCTGCAAGACCTCTCACAGACTGTTGTTTTAGTACTTAAATATTAAAATGATCGAGATACTACTAATGAGAATAAATGGATACCTTTTTTAACAGCTACCTTATTATGCACTAAAAGTTTAAGTGCTATTTTTTCCTCACTATTTTCTGCTAAAGCATTTTTAAAACTCCTAGTAAAGCACCAGACAATATAATTTTCAGATGGAGTGGAATGTTAGCAGTCTGTTGGCCTCCACCATTTATAAGTTGTACCACTCAGTGGCTTCACATAAGCAAATGTGAACTTGATTAATCAAGGTTCTCAATTCGAGGGCTACAATGAGCTGTCTTCTCAGGAGTGTCTTGTGTTCCCACAACGGCATTCCTCAGACCACAGACTTAATGAAAGGGACTTTTGGGAAGCCTTAACTTGAGCTAAATGAACATCATTTAGTATATCTAATCATGCCAGCCTGTATGAAGAGGAGATAAAACATCCATCCCAAAATCATTTAGCAGGTCAGTATGATGAACTACAGTAAACAAACCAAAAAGTGCAAAATTCATATAATTGATTTTCCAGTAACCAAAAAATTTTTCTGCTTCAGTCATCCATTCAATCTCTTTCTTTGTGTTAGGGCATTCTCTTACCTACCTTGAAGTCAAATATTGCGATATTTGGAATATGATTTTCTCACCAGGACAAAAATTTACTGAAGCAGGAGGCAAAACTAAAATTAAAAAGCAACTATCCTTGCAAAAATTGAAATAAAATTACAGAGTTTATTGTTAGATTTAATATCTTCAAGTAATGACATAGATAGTGGGATTGAGTGCATCCTCAGCAAGTTTGTGGATGACACCAAACTGAGTGGTACAGTTGATTCTCTAGAGGGAAGGGGTGTCACCCAGAGGGACCTTGGCAGGCTTGAGGAGTGGGCCCATGTGAACCTCATGAAGTTCAACAAGGTCAAGTGCAAGGTTCTGCATCTGCNATCCAACTCTGTGGTTCCCAGCACAAGGAAAACATGAACCTGTTAGAGTGGGTCCCAAGGAGGGCCACAGACATGTTCAGAGGGCTGGAACACCTCTCCTATGAAGAAAGGCTGAGAGAGTTGAGGTTGTTCCACCTGGAGAAAAGAACGCTTTAGAGAGACCTTATTGTAGCCTTTCAGTACTTAAAAGGGGCCTTATAATAAGGATGGAGAGAGATTTTTTCCCAGGGCTAGTAGTGACAGTACAAGGGGTAATGGATTTAAACTGAAAGAAGATAGATTTAGATGTCCCACCCCTGGAAGTGTTCAAGGTCAGGTTTTATGGGGTTTTGAGCAACCTGACCTAGTAAAAGAAATCCCTGCCCATGGCAGGGAGATTGGACTAGATGATCTTTAAAGGTCCCTTCCAGCCTATTCTATGATTCTGTGATTACTGGAGGAAAAGATAAAATGTTGCAGAGATGTGTTGAGGAAAACATCATTGACTTGAAGCACCTTTACAAATAAAGAAATTTCTTGCTTAAGCTTAGGGATCAGGTGAAAGAAGATGGGGGTTTTGGTAGCTGGGGATAGAGGCTACAAAGAGGGAAATAAGTAAGTAGGGAAATAATTCCTTTTTTAAAAATTATTTTCTGAAATGGCTAATCTTAAAAACTCAGTGTGACAAGTGGCGTTATAGACTACATATATTTTACAATTTAGTTTCTTATTGAAGGATAATTCTACAATAATTTATAGAAGAAAACTAATTATATTACTGGGAATTGGGAGAAAACTTATCAGACTTAATTTTCTGTGCTTTAAAAAATACATTATTCATACTCTTTGTCTTAGCTTACTTATTATCTCTTTGATGAAAGAGTATGGTTCACTGAAGTTCACAGTTGTATAAAAGACCTAAGGATGCTTTATCTGTTTGTGATTCTTTGTTGATTTTTGTTTGAAGTTAGTAAAACCTTTTGATATATTTGATGAGTTCTTGCTGTAAAAAGGTACTAAAAAAATAGGAGAGATAAATAATAGCACTCATTAATTCTAGAAACTTCATTATAAAGTGTGACTCATCTATGCCCATGATATTGCAAAATAGCAATAATATTTTTCTAATGCTTTATCTACTCTGTTTTTTAAATGTCTGTTACACATCATGTTATCAAGCCAGAATATAACTAGAGCTAAAATGGCTAAGCTTTAAGGCATTTTCTTGATCCTCAGCTCAATAGCATGCCAGCCCTAACATAAAATACATGAGCCTGAAGGCTGCTGTAAGTTATATTAACTACCACCAGTACAAAGGGACTTCTTCAGCAGTTGGACTTCTTGAAAATATAGGGAAATTCTAGTTACTCCCTGCACATTGCCTGCAGGGCTATGTAAATTCTTGTTACAAAAAGATTACCCCTCTACAAGTGACCTTTTGGTAGCCAGATGTAATAGCATTAATACTATTTTATATTGTGTGGAATAAGGTTTCATATTTTTATTTTAGTAAAAAGTCCACCTCTATCATGAATATGGAGTTTTACTGAAGTAGAAAATACACCTATTTACCCACAAAATTAGTGATAGCTTTAATGCTGATTATTTTTTCTGACTGTAAGCAAACTCAAATGCCACTTCTTATAGAGGATTGCAAACACAATAAGTAATGGCCAGAGCAGTATCAGAAAACCCATGACTGCAGCCCTGTGCTTTCTGCCATTTTATTAGAAAGGTGAATTGCTCCTGAAAGTGCAAGACAAAGAAAAGGTGATCTGTTAGCCATAGCTTTTATATTATTCCAGTGAGGCTGGAGATAAAGCAAAATGTTTAAGGTTTCTTTTTATGCAGTCCCTAATAAATACAGTGGTTGAAGTAAGGAAACAAATAATAGAAAAGGAATATAAGACTAATATTATATTAAATATAGTAGAGATATTTTCTAGATGATAATTTACCTGAATTTATAATGTGATTTTAAAATTTATCTCTTGATTTTATGCTGATCTTTTGTTTAGACTGTTAACAATATATGGATCCTAGTTACAATGTAATTGAGCTATTTGAACTTTCTCATCTTTCTATTTTTATTTCTTTTCCTTTTGTTTGAACTAATCAGTTGACTGGTGGACTATTTCTCTAGAATACACAACACGTTCTAGAGAGGAGTGTATAAATACATGAAATTTCAAGAGGGAAATCACAGATCATAAATCATAGGCACTCTGTAGTCAAGAAAAGACTTTACATAATTCAAAGGTTGTATTCTTTGCTCTTCACCAAAAGAAATATCTCTGTTCTGAAGAACAATCAAGAACATGATTGACTTAAAGCACTTCTTAAAGATAATAATGTTCTCACATACTGCCCTGTATAAAATTTATTTAGGTATATATATGTAAGTGCTTTCCAGAATCAGGGCTTTAGGTTTATTGCTTTGTGGCACCTGACACCTACGCAGCCAGAGGTAATGTAATTTGGTGTTAGAGGCTAAACTCTCAGAAAATTTTCCCATACATTTCCAATAAAAGAGGCAACTGAAAGAAAAATAATCTTGTGACATTGACATGATGGTTGTTGCAGCTTTTAACATCTACAAGATTTTGCTATTTTACTTGGTTTTAATATAATGACTACCTTTGATTTTAAAAAACGAAGAAATCCTTTGTAATAGTGCAGTAAAAATATGTGTAAAATACTTTATCAGCCATCACAATGGTGGTGCCATTCTTAATGATAACCTCCTTAGATTGGGAGGATATTTTCATTGTCACTACATTAAATGGATGTATTACAGATAATTAGGAGTATTGCAACAGTAAGGCTTATTCACGGAAGTATTTTTATTTTTTCTTTATCAGATGTGAAGCAAGGGAAAGGACAAAGGTTCTGTCTTCACAAAAGACATTTGCATTCTTTATTCATTTCTTTTTCCTTTCATTATCACTTGGAGTTTTATGTGGGCTATGATTGCTTTACCAGTCTCTCCTCCTTTCAAGTCTATAACATTCAGGTAGTATAACAAATAATGGATGTTTATACTTCATTTTGCTTTTTATTTTCCTTCCAGGTGCTGGATTAAATAATGGCCAGTGGCATTCTGTATCCTTCTCTGCCAAAAGGAATCGTATCAGTGTAATAGTGGACAATGATGTGAGCTCATCTGCACATTCCTCCATACCTCTGCAAATTTATTCAGGAGATGCTTTCTACTTTGGAGGTGAAATAAGTTGGTCATTAATGCTGACAATATCCCATAGTTAAACATTAATTTTTCCTGACATATCTAATCAAACGGCAAGAATTATTTGGCTTGCCTCAAGTCTTCTTTGCCTAGCTTGGATATCTCTCAAAGGATATGGTTTTCAGGTGCTGATATGATGTTTTTGAGTTTGAGTTTCCTTAAAATTTTATAATGTTGGGTAGAATAAATTGCCACCCTAAATCCTTGGTCACTTTTTAGAACATCGTTTTCTGGTATCATGCTCTGGTAATTGAATATAGTCTGGCTGACAATCAGACAGACACACAAAGGTCTCTCTTGTTGCACACTTACTGTGTCGTTAAACCAATTTTTTTGTGAGAATCTTCCATTGGGATGACTTCAAATTTTCACCTTAAGTGAATGTTTACTTACTTGTGCAGATATCCTCTTTACATGATGCACACTCTTAATTTTTTTTTTTTTTTTTTTTTACCACAGTGACACAACTTTCCTGTTTGGACAATATAACTTGTGCCTAAAAACTACATTTAGATATCTTCATTTCCTTAGGAATATCAAAAATTATCTGCCACCAAGTGATTTCCTCATTAATCACATATATATTGTTACCGATAGAGTTGAGCAGGTTGTTGTGTCTAAATCAGTTGGGAATGGGTTACATAACAGCAATGTTAAACAGCATCTGAACGCATTATTCAACACTAGCGTAATGCTTCATCTCTTAGTAGTTTAGGATTTCATGACTGAACTATTTATTAACAATTCTCAGATCCCCAAATCAGTATGGACCAAGCCATTGTCCACAAATCAGTTCCCTTGAAACAATCAGTTGTAGATAAATTAATGCTCACAAGCAGACCATAAATATAGGAACTGCTACATAAGCATCCATGTGACTTTTCACATCTGGCACCTGGCCTACTCTACTAAAGATACCCCTTGACCTGCCTGATAATAAGAGAAAGATACAGAATATTGGCGTTGAATAGCCAGAAAACTTTTTTTTTTTCCTTCTATATTGCTTCAGGTTCCTACATCTTTGATTAGGTGATTTCCACAATTGCAGGATTGATGGCACAAGCGAACAGATCAGGAGGGATGTGGGTAGTTGCAAAAAGCAGCATATTCAATTAAGTTGTACAAGGACATTTCTATTTATCTTTTGGGGGGGGTGGAGGGGTCAAATTAATTCCAAGAACATTGAAAGTACTGACTGCATATCCACCCCTCAGCTTTATAGCTGAAATCAGCAGCTCATGCATGTCATACAAACTTGGGGAAAACTAGTAGAGGGTTTCTGAGTTTAGAAAATTGTTTATTAAAATTTTATGTCATATACCACTGTCAAAATGCAGACAATGCATTTTGACTTTCTTTCTAAGTTTATATGAATATTTACCGCGTTTCTCTATGCTGGTTGTTAAAACATGAATATGAGCCTTCCAGGAGATGTGTCCTGGGGACATGGTGGTTAGTTTGCTTGTTTTAATGAATACATGTGCAAGAAATGTGTATGCTTAGCTGGGAAAATGTGTAATAAACATGAAAATACTTTCATGTTATGTCAGCACAATTTCTAGTCATGCTATCATCAATGATATACTACCTCTCGGTTCTTGGAATAATAACTCATTGCAACTGTAAGGATAAAAAGAGATTATTTAATATTGCAATAAGCACATAGGGTAAATTTCATTATTAAAGGATTTCTTCCTACCTTTAATATCCGGCTCACAATTATATGGAATCCCAATTTCATTAATATTAATAATGTTGCCTTTTCCGTAACAGAACTAGAAGACAACTTTTAAATGACAGACAACAAGAAAAAATCTGAGACACAATTTTGTAGAATAGCTAAATGTAAAAGATATAACCTTTTTCTGCCTTCTCTGGGTTTGGGTTTTTTTTTTTTTTTAATATACGAACTCCAATGGAAGTATTTCATTCTCAAATGAGTGTCAGATTTTTCACTAGAAATGACATAATTTATTTTACCATTTTATTGTGGAATGCTGTAAAGAATGTGGTTAGACCTGTAATTGATTGGTCTAACTGTGTGTGGTGCTGAAAAGTTACTGTGCTGTTATTTGTACTTTTGCAAGTCCACGGATTTGTTGTTCTTAAAGCAATATACCAAATTGATAATAAACATTTTCCTTTAGAAAGCTAGTAACAGTTTTGAACAGTTTGGTTCCTCACTAGAGTAAAACACACTGAGAATATATTTATTTATTTCATTTCAGTTTTAGGTCATTTTCTGTTGTATACCTCTTAAAAGCATATCTATACTATTTATGTTGTTGTACACTCATTTGAATAGATTTACTAGTTTCCACTGTCATTTTGCTTTCCTGTATAGTAAACCTCTGCATTGTATTTACAGGACTTCAGAAAGTACCCATTAGCTCTGTGGAATAGAGAAGTGTCTTAAAAGTCACTGCTTCCTAACATCATGAAACAAGAAGGTCTTTGAATGCTGTGAACCAGAATGCAGTATTGTTTGACTAAGATCAAAGAATGGCCCTTGTGCATCATTCCAGAAGCAATATTACCCTTTGGAAGAAATCCAAAAAACCCCCAAAAATTTAGGCATATTTTGTCATGCAGTGTTCAGCTGCTGCTGGGAAAAACTGCTCAATGGACATAGTTTAAATCAAATCAAGATCAAAGCAATTTATTTATTTATTAACAATGTTTAATTAATTGGCAATCAGTGAACAATGCATTTCAGGATCAGTAACACAATAGACAAGCCACAATATTAGATACTTGCAGAATGTTATTCATAGGTTGGGTAGGACACCCAGACCTTGCCTAGTCCAACCCTCTGTTCTAAACAGGTCTGATTAGATCAGGATGTACAGGGCTGTGACCACTCAAACCTTGAACAGCTCCAAGGATGGAAATCTCATAACTCCTCTGGGCAAACTGTTCTGATATTGACAACCCTCATGGTAAAAACATTTCTTGTTAATGTCTGATCAGAATTTACCATTTTTTACTTTTGTCCTTTGCCTCTTGTCCCATCACTGTGCACTTCTGGAAAAAGACTGGCTCCATCTTCTCTGTATAGTCTTATCAGATAGCTTTATCTTCTCTTCTTAAGACTGAACAGGCCCAGCTGTCTCAGCCTCTTCTCAGACACCCTGTGCATTCAGCTCCCTAACCATCCTGGAGGCTTCCGCTGGACTCAGTCCAGGATGTTGATGACTTTCCTTTACTGGGGAGTCCAGAACTACAGCACTCCAGATGCGATCTCACAACTGCCACACGGAGGGAAGGACCACTTCACCGGATCTGCTGGCTGTGCTCTTGATAATATAGCCCAGAATGTCATTGGCCTTCTGTGCTGCAAGGGCACTTTCTTGGCTCATGGTCCACCTGTTGGCCACCAAGACACCAGGCCTTTCTCTATGGATCTAGGCAGTTATCCTCCAGCTTGGATAGTTGCATGGGCTTGTTCAATCTCAGATTAAAGACCTTAAATTTGTTCTTACTGAACTTCATGGCATTCCTGTCAGCTTATTTCTCCAGCCTGCCCAGGTCCCTCTGAGTTGCAGCCCTGCCCTCCAACATTTCATCACTGCCCCCAATTTGGTATCAGTCACAGGCTTGCTGAAAGTGCACTCTGTCCCATCATCCAGGCCATTAACGAAGACATTAAATGGCATAGTACTGATCTCTGAAGGACCCTTTGTTCACTGACCATCAGCTAGACTTTGCATCATCAATGGTCTGCTTCTCCGACCCATATCTCATCAATCTGGTGATAGGGAGACTATAGAAAAGGGTTAGGGACTTTGCTAAAGCCAAGGTGTGCAATGCTCACTGTTCTCCCTTTGTCTACAGTGCCCATTACCTTAGTCTTGAAGCTAAAGTTACCCAGTTACCTTCTTGTCCTTCACATGTTTAGAAATGGATTCAAAGAGGATTTGCTCCATGAACTTGACAGGGACTGCAGTAAGACTGACTGGCGTCTAGTCTCCTGTGTTGTCCTTCTTGCCTTTCTTGAAGATGGATGTAACATCTGCCTTTTCCAGTCATCACAAAGTTCACCAAATTGCTAAGGCCTTTTGAGGATTAAAATGATAATGGCTTCACAATGACAATGGCAATTGTTGCAATGACATTGGCCAGCTCCAGCAGCAACCCCACGTGCCCCTTGAACTCTTTCTCCCTTTATTGTTGGTACTGCTTCCCTTCTTCATACTCTGCTAGGACATGGGAAGCCTAAGGATTAGTTTTACCAGTGAAGACTGAAGAAAACCGTCTTATGCAAATCAGTTTGTCCCAAGACACTAGGGACTTGTGCCTAGGTCACTAGGTCCCCTGCACCATGGAGTAGTGTACCCATAATCTCCATAGCCTTCCTTTTGCTACTCTTATACCTATAGAAACCTTTTTGTTGCACTTCACCTTCCTTGATAGTTTTAACTCCACCTGAGGTCTGGATTTCCTAACTGCATTCCTAGACATATAGATAATGTCTTTGTATTCCCCTCCAAATTGCATGTCCTTGCTTCCACCTTTTGTGTACTTCCTTTTTGTATTTGCACTCATTCAGGAGCTCCATGTTTATGTTTGCACACCTTCTGCCACACTTGCTTAACTAATTTGATATTGCTATGGACTTTTCTTATGCTCCAAAGAGCTTTTTGTTGAAAAATATCCTTGCTGTGCAAGGCAATTTCCAATGGGATCCTCAAAACAGACTCTGAGCTCTTCTGGCTCTTCTG
>WAAD01026730.1:585735-613883 GCA_013389945.1 Fregata magnificens | reverse complement strand
CGGCAGCCCCCGGCAGCCCCCGGCAGCCCCGCCGCATCCCTTCACTCGGGCGCTGATGGGCGGCAGCTGCTGATTGTTTAAACGAGGAGGCAGTTGCTTAGCAACCCATAGGAGGCTCATTACCGAAGCCACAGTGATTAACAAAAAAGGGTATGAAAGTAAAATGGATTAATTATTTAATTAACTAATTGATGATCAACTTCTTTTTAATTATTCACTTAATTAAAGAAGTGTAACTACAACACTGCCCTTATCAAGTGTGTTGATATACTGACAAGATTTCAAAGACAAAAAGAAGAAAGGAAGAAAAAAAATATCTTCCCTGCTACGGGTGCTGCAGATCTGAACCAGGAGCGGCATGCCGCATCTCGGGACTCCCCGCCCCGGAGTTCAGATCTGGCCCTGAAACTTTCCCGTAAGGGGCTGGGGCGAAAGCCTCCATCCCAGAAGGAGCAGCACCGTCGCTACGAGTTGTATCCGTTTCCTGCTGCCACACCGCAGAGCATAAATTCAGCCGGGCTGTGCTCTAAGGAAGAGTTGTGGAGGACTTGCTGCCTCTTAAATCCGGGTTGATCTTTTCCTCTTAACTAGACGATGGTTCAGCTGCATCTGGTCAGACCCAGCGAGAGAGTTATGGGTGGCTACAAACTTCTCCGTGCCTTTTTCCCAGGCCGGAGGGTTTGGCTAAGCCTGGAGCGAAGGAGCCTTCCTAGGGGTGACCGAAGCACGCAAAGGGACTGGGGACATCCCAGCCTGGCGCCTGTGGTCAGGCGAGAGAGGTGAGCATCAGGGCGTCAAAGCAACCCCGGTGCTTTTGTGTGTGATGTATAAGAGCCCTGGCTTTCCCAGGTAGTCCCAGGGGGTCCTGGCAGCAGGGACCATGGGGAAGGAGTGCAGAGAGTCCTGCCCAGGGCCGCCCTGGTGCCCCGAGGAGCTCCCTGCCTGCTCAGGGATCGCTTTTCCCAAGTTGTGCTCGGAGTCAACAATAACACGTAAGTGATTTTGCTTTCCGAAGGATTTGTCATCTTCTTCACTCTGCCCAGCAAGTGTCTGGCTCTCCCCGTATTGCACTAATTTTATTTCTGTTTTTTTTGAAGTAAACAGTACCGCTTGTCGAAAACGTTCACCTCCCTTGATTAATTTACCCCTAATGACAAAGATGGCTCTGCAATCAGCAGGTAAATGTGGGGAATGAAATCCGCCTGGTTTTCCCTGTTAGCATGGCTGATGAGGGAGAGGGGGCTGGCGCCGAGCCAAGGGGGGGACGGCGCTGCAGGGACTCAATCGATTCTATTTACCCATCCAAGGTGTGATTGGATTTATTGTCAGTGTGAAGAAGACAAACTGATCACTTCTGCTCAGCGCAGTATTGGCAGGTCCAAGATCTGCTGAAGGAAGAGAAACTTGGGAGAGTTTGGCTTGGTTTTTTTAACCCTCTTCTGAAATGTTCCTCTGCTGTGCATGGGGCCCCTGCAGCTCACCCAAAGAAAACTCGTTCCCCACAGTGACCCAGAGGTGAAGAAGCCGTTGTCACTCCACGCTAGGAAGGAAGGGCTGGAGGTAGCAGGGCACGGCAGGTCGGTACGGCGTGTGGAGCCCTGGCTATCTCAGCAATGCAAACCAGGAGCGCTCTGTGGTCACAAGGATGGGGCCACAGTGGCCACGGCACCTTCGTGGTGGCATCAGGCTGGGTGCTGAGGTGGTTTCCCCAGGAGACACTGGGAAGTCACTGGAGATGTTAGAGGGTGGAAAGAGGGAGGAAAAGAGCTCTCCTATCCTAATCGAAGGGGAAAAAGCTCCCGGTGCCGGGCAGGCAGGTCTGTCTGAGATGAGGCAGTATGAAGATGGACAAGGCAGTCTAAATTCTCCCTCACCAGTTCCCTGTGTCTCTATCAGGTTTTAAAAACATAAACCAAACCTTCCCCTCCATTTAAATCATGTACCTAATCCCCTAACTCTCTTAATTAAGCAGAGGGAAGTTTAAATTGTTCTGACCATCTTTGGGAGGATTATATATTTCAATCATCATTATGGTATGGCTATTTGTGATACCACGAGATAGATAGGTATATCCGTTGTATAATCAGGCATACAAATTACAATCCCCCCAAAGACATTTAATAACAATTTAAAATACTGACTACTGGACGTAGGGCATTGGCAGATTAGAAATGAATGTGAATGGGGGGTTCGTTCAAGGACTCCGGACGCTTTGCGCTACGAGCCTCTGTCCTGCACTTTTCCTTCCTGGCATTAGGACCAGTGCCAGTGAGCAGGAAGGGGCTTCCACCCCCGGGGTCCTTCCCATGTGGCAGCATCTTGTGTGGGTGCATCGCCCTGTCTGCAGACGGAGCTCAGGGTGGGCTGGACGTGGATGTGCTGGGTCCTGGGAGCATCTCCACCCTCCCGACCAGCTTCCATCCCTCGGGATGCCGCAAGGGTCTCATTACCTCCACTGGAAGCTGTGGATGTGCATCCGAGGGGCAGGATGTGGTCCGATGCTGTCTAATTTTCTTGGAGCTGTACACGGGGGTCCCCACTGACATTAGCGGGAGCTGCTGAAGCATATCGAGAGACGAGGAGATGCTACGAGCGCTCGCTCTCACAGCAAAACTGCTCAGGGGTGTCTCTGTAACTGTGAAATCAGGCCTTTTGAAAGCATGGATTATTGAGTGAGTAGATCTAGCCAGCTCCTTTAGGGCCATTAGTCCTCATATGCACTTGGTTATTTTACACCAAAAACATACAGGGGAGACTATATCATTTTTAGGGTAGGGGGAAGAAGAAGGAGCAATTTTTCTGTTTCTTAGGAGTAAGTGAAAATAACTGCTCAAAACCTACTAAAACAAAAAGAGACACATGTCTAAGAAATAAAACCACATTCTGACTTGACAGCAGTAGCATTGCAGGCTAAATTCTAACTCAGTGAATTTTTGTAGGCTGGATTTGAATGGCAAAGAACTTAAAACCTTATGCCTTAAGTGGAAGGACAGGACACAAAAATCCTTATATCTGTGCCAGGGAAACATTATGAGTTCAAATAAATGGGCATTGTCCTTTGCAGAAAGGCCAGCCCAGCTGAAAAACTGATTTCTTGTTCTGTTTTTAAACAACAACATGGAGATCATGTTTTCCGCTTCATCAAATAAGCAGAAACATTATTGTTGTTTGCATTGTGCCTTTGGTATAGACAGCAAATGCTGTGTAATAGCTGAGGAGCATCTCTCTCCCTCGTTGCATGAGGGGGTGCAGGGCTTCCACCCCCCCAATTGCAACAGGGGACAACCAGGAGAGATTTGGCTCTAAGTCAGAGCACCTGAAGGCGGCAAAGAGAGCTGAGTGTGGGAAGGGCTGATGGCTTTGCTTGTTAGCAGCAGTACAGAAAACTTACATTCTTGTTCGATAATACTACAGTCGTGCGGAAAATGGCTAAACAGTTGTCTAACACAGCAAGGGATCTAGCTGACGATGAACGTTGCAGGGGAAATCGTTCCCTCAATGCGTCCCCAGTTCCTTATCTAGCTTCCAGAGTTGCAGTTTTTACAGGGTTTTGGTATGGTTTTTCTAACACCTTATTGCAGTGTGACCCCCTCACCAGCTCCCGGCAGCCCTGTGCTGGTGGCTCCTAAATGCCCTCGAAAGGGCAGATGCCCCCGGGGGTCCTGCCCGGTGATGGGGCTGGGAGGCTGCTCTGCATGGTCCCCTGCCCCGGTACGTGGGCTGTCACTGCGGGTTGAAGACGGTTCAGTCCTGGAAAACACAAAAAACCCCAAATAAAGGAGATGATGGCTAAACACACCCTTGGGATGAATTCAGCAGGCACCCGCAGGCGGGATTGATAATCCTTATCCAACGTGGCAGTTTTTATAGGGGGTCACCCAGGCTTGGCTTTAATGGGAGGGAAAGGGCTGGGGCTCAGGCTCTTTATTAGGAAGGGAGGCCAAATCCAGTCCCTACAGTCATCCCAAGGATCCCAGATTTGTCCTCTCATTCATGATGATAACTGAGCCTGGTCTTTATTTTTCTGGAGGAGGACCTCACACCAGATCTTTTTCTCTGTGAGCGGGACGTTGTGTTTGCCCCGGCGTTAGAGAAATTGCTGTTTTACAGCGCTCCTTGCCCTTAGAGAGAAAGCACTAGGACTGGAGAAACCAGGTCAGTGCTTACAGGGCATCAAACTCCCCAGTGATGGGCACGTTACATGCTGACCTTGCCTGCTTGGGAACGATTCGGGGCTTGTTGGTGTCAGCTAAGCTGGCTCAGACGCTGGGTCTCCGGTGCAGCCGTGCCCTCTCACTCTCTGGCTTTAAATCACCTTCAGCTTTCCTATTTATGTGGGCTCATCTTCCCGCCGTAGGAACCTCTACATCAAAGCCCTGCCGGGGAAAATACACCACTAACTTCTTTAAACGATCCTAGGCGTTGTGATTACAGGATCTAGCAACTACTTTTCCGGAGCTCGTGAACTTCTTGAAAAATCTCCAGGGAGTTTCTCTCTGGGGGAACTTTATATTTTCTTGCTGATTTTTAAAAGTCTACTGTTAACACTGTGCGAGATTTTTTTTTTTTAAGCACCAAACTCTTGATGGATGCTGGGTTTGTAGGAGCTGTAAATGTAAATTGTTTTTCCTCTGGCCACTTGTGTTTTATTTGAAACGTACAAAATCTGAGTGTGTAGTTCCTGAGAGCTGGCCTAGAGAACAGCAGCACTCCCAAGTAGTTTGTCTCCTATCAAATGGCATTAATAATTTAGTCTCTAATTAAAAGTGAGGTCAAACAATGAAAAATGACTGAGCTAAATGGTTACGCTGTGATGTATTAAAGTGACTGGTGGGTTTTAATGGATGGAAGGAGTGTTGTTGTTTGTTTATGTAGAAAACACTTTCAGTCAAAGACTGTAGGAGTCCCGAGGAAATGTATTTAACTAAAATCTTTTACAGGTTACTGAGTCAATGTCTTGAACAGACAATTTTTACACACCTTTTATTTCCTTCAAATTGCTCAGCTACCTGTAAAACAGCTTCTCTTAATGACGAGGGGAGAAAAAAACCCCACTTTGATGTCTCTCAGGTTTGTTCATCAGTTAATGTTCGCAGTCAGAAATATCTAAGGGGATCTAAGACATCATGGGAAAGGTATTTTGAAGGGACCTTGGTTTTATGTTCTGGAAGATGCTCTGGGTGCTCCCAGCGTGCTTGGTGGCTGCTACCGCCCTGAGTGATTTTGGGAAGCGCCTGTCGTTAGTGTGATTACTTTATTTGTCAGCAGCCTTTGCCCAGAAGCTAACCCTGTACTGAACAGCACAGTGCCGCCCCAGCAGCTGAATTTCCAAAGAAAAAATGGGAAAGAGAGCAAGACTGCAGCCCTTGATGTGCAGGGAGGGAACCCGAGAGAAGGAGGACTCTGACCCTCGTGGGAGCAGGTCCCGTGAATGAGGCATGGGCAAGTAAGCCAGGATATTGGACCCTCTGCCGTGGCTCTTGCCAAAAGCAGGGGTGCCCAGAGCCTCCAGCAAAGGCCTCATCCACCAGACCAGCTTTCCCACCACACCGGTGGGGTGCACGTGGCGCTGCACCTTTCAAGGCAAATTGTGCAACGTTGTGTTAATGGGACAGACCCGACTTCATGGAAATGGGGAAAAGTCTCCTATTATGGGCACGAATGTATCATTTAGTAGCTCCTCTGTGTCATTTAGCTGGAAGACTTATATTTCTGACCCCTAAGCTGGGGCATAAGGTCCTTGGATGGCAGGACCATAGAAATGTATGTGATTGTATGTCTGGGATGCTCCACTGGGGACCTTGGCTTCCATTTACAGGGCTCCAGGGTTAAGGCATTGGCTCCCATATAGACCTGCTCTTACAGTTATACAGGAAGGCTACAGAGAGGGTGACAATTCATCTTGATTATGATAGGCAAACCCAGGATCTTCCATCATAGATGTGGACCCAGAGGTGCTGTGTGCTGTCCAAGTACAACAGGAGAAAAGCTTCTGCTCATCAAGGCTATAACTGGAGGTAGGAATAAGTACAGACCCAAGAAGCCCACATTTCTTTACAGTACTGTATGCAACCAAAAAAGTAAAATCGAAGTCCCTACTCCTAAATATTTAGCCTTTATTTATTTACATTTTTAGCTGGCAATCTTTATATAAAAAAGACAGGAAGTTGGAGTTCTGCACCTATTTCATTTAACACCACTTAACTCCTGGCACTGGCCCAATATGTCTCCATTAAGTGGAGACTTTGCAAAAATTGTCCCAATTAAGCAGCAGCATTGTGATTTGCTGTTGTTAGGCTAAACTGGTTCCCTGGGAGATGTCCTAATGAGGTATCCATCTTGATTAAGTGCAGACCCGTGAAGTGCTTCCCAATTAAAGGACAGAGTAGGCATGTATATTATCCAAAATTTTGTAAAAAAATAGTCATTTGTGGTATCTCCTCTGGGGTTCACTCCTCACGGACAGTGGCTGTGTTTGCTTTGACATGGGAGGATGCCGACCAGACCCATCACAAGTGGTCATGGACTGCCAGCACCAGCGTTCGTGTCTAGGTCTCCACATTCAGAGTAACTGAAGAGGAAGGCCCAGTGAGTGAGACCCAAACTAGAGGCAGGTGTCATTCCTACATGTCCATATCACTTTTCCCACAGGTTGGTTGTGGGCTTACATTGGGGTCTTGTCAAAAAGCCTTGTTTTCCCTGTGTTTCAGGCCACCTTTCTGAAACAGGGAGAAAAGCACTGGAGCTGAGGAGATAAGCGTATTACTGGTAGGAAGGACTTCAATACCATTTTTTTATATAGACAAGCTGGGCGTGTGGCCGTGGTGGCCCATGGGGAGACTGGAAGGGGGAAGATGCACCTTCCCTCACTCCATCTCCTTGCTGTAGCTACAGACTGCTACTGAGGTGCCCAACAGGAGGGCAGGAGGTGAATTGCAATGGGAAATTCCCACTGGTTTTAAGGAAAAAAACCCAAACCCAACCCTTTCCCATGAGAACGGTGCAGCCCTGAGACAGCATCCCAGAGAGGCTGTGGAGTCTCCATCCTTGGGATTTTGAGAAATCCGGTCTAGGTTGGAAGTTAACCTTGCTTGGGGCAGGAGGTTGGGTGAAGGACCTCCAGAGGTCCCTGCCAACACAGGTCTCTCAGTGAAGCCATGCTTGCGGGGCTGGGGTTAACACGGGCTGTGGGGCTCCATCAACAGCTCCGACCCTCCAAGGCTGCACCAAGTCAGTGCAGAAACCACTGGGTCTGCCTGAGGCAGTCGTAGGACTTGGTGGGGTGTGAATTAGGAGGGGTGGGGGAAAAGGGCATTGCTGTAAAACCCTGGCCGCAGCTTGGAGAAGAGAGAAACCACGTGAGAGTGGGTTTCTTCTCCGAGAAATAAGAGCCTTGCTTCTTCCCTTCCAGTAACTTTCACTTTAGTTTAAACCAACAAATGTCCATTTATTAAGTGTTAATATTCACCCAATGTCCAGAGGACATACCTTGAAAGTTACTTATAACAGGATTTTTTTTTCTTCCGAGGAAACGATGTTCTCATTCCATATTTCTTCTGCGCTACAGAATTACCAATCAACTGTTTTGGAGTAATTTTAAATACAATTATAAAGAATGTGATTAGGACAAATGCAAAAGAAATTAAACAAAATCAATTCCTCAGTGCTGCCTTGCGGTTTACATTTTAGTATCATTTAAGGGGATTTGCGCCAACCTTTTGTAGTAGATTAAAGGCAGATATTTTGTTTGTTACAATCAAACCTATGATTTCGGTTTTATAAATTTTTAAAATATTAATTATAGTTTGAAAAGTACACGGAGGTGAATACATTAACTAGTTTCCTGCTTAGATAGCAACTATTTGGTGTTTGGCATTAGATTAGCAAGGAGCAGGTTGGGAATTTTAATCCACCTTGTTAAGTTATTAAATTTTCTTTATTTACACACAGATCTTACTTTCATTAACATTGTAACAGGTGCTCATTAACAATTTATCATTTGCAAGGCAGAAACAAAAAGAGATTTTGCTACAAAGTTTTCTCATCTGAGTGTCTCAATTATACTATGTAGCAAGGCTAAAACAATTATAAATATTGTTTTACAACAACACTCAAAACTTCGGCCCATGTGGAAAAATCAGTAATCTTTGAATATTTCACTGCTTGTAGTTTCATTCCGTGTAGTTACGCAAATAAAGCTTCTTTTCATTTTAAAAAGGGGGGTGCTTTCACTCTAAAATATCTGCTACATTAAAAGTATTTGGGTACATGAATGTATGGACCTGTTATTCCATCCCACTTATTCACAACTTAAGCGAAGACTAATAGAATTTTAATATGATCTGTAATCACACTAAAAACTGTAGTTCAAAATTCCTGAGCATCACTTCAGTGGTATTGAATAGCCCTGGATCTAATTAGCATAATCATTTGCAGAGCCCTTGGAGTCCTATTTTCACAACCTTTTTATATTCTGAAAACAGGGGGTTTATAGTTTCTTTTCATTTTTTGGCATAAGAGAAGGACACGGCACAATTTCCTTCTCCTTCCCGCCTCCCTGCTCCCTCCTCCTTCCCCTCTGCTCCTCCCAGACTGCTTGTGCAGCACGTAGCATCCCCAGCAGGCACCTGCAGACCCACGGTGCGAACCCTGGCTTGGCTGCGATGCCCCAAAGCCTTGGAGACAGCTGGAGGCACTAGAAGCTTTACTCTTTCTCCTAAAAATAGTATGCTTGATATGCCTATCTCTCTTTTTAACGTCGCCTTTTTCTTTTGGAAGGAGGTGAGCCTCCAGCAGGTCTTTCAGCGTGGCCGCCTCTTCCCCGTCCCTGTATCTCCAGGAACTGCTCTCCTCTTGGCAGCCAAGGGCTCGTTCTCGCAAGGTGGTTTGTTCTGGCAAGGCATCTGAATAGCTGTGGTCTTGGCACCACTCTTTATTTTGCAGGATAGAGCCCTCATTTGAGCCTCTGTCATTTGCAAGACTTCCAGCAATGTTGGTACATTTGTGATGATCCATAACACACAGGTTATTTAGAAGCGTTCTTTAAGCTTCCAGCTCTTGCTACACCTAGGAATTCAAACCCCAGTTTGGGATTACTTTTACCAGCGTCATTGGAATTGTCATCGTGGCTGGTGCATAACTCGGGCTGCAAGAAGCTCTTGCAGGATCATGTTTTATGCCATGTAGAATAGCTTTGATGTTCTTAGAGCACATGATGTGCTCCAGGATGGCTCTTGCCTTGACTGATGCTGACGGTGTGTGTGGTGAAAATAACCTTAATGCTCCACTGGATGTATTTTCTTGATCAGTTTAGGTAAGAAAAGATTATAGGGCCCTTACCACTCTGAAGCAGATCCAACTGCTGATGTTCACTGTCCACATCATCTCTGTTGCTTAGGCACTCTCCTCAGGTCTAGTTAGGGGAGATGTTTCAATACAACTGGCACAGTTCATCTCAGGTTGACAAATCAGCACCCTAACCCCCTTCATTGTCATTTCTATTCCATTTGAAATAATTTACGCCAGAACTGGGGGACCTCAGTAGCCTCATTTGTCCTGCCAAGGCTCCCTTCGTGAACCTTATCTGCAAGAACAAGAGGCAAGAAAAATCACCCCTGGGAAATCCAGCACCACCAGGCTGGTTTGTGAGCAGTTGGGTCTAGTCCCAAATATGATCGAACTCTTTGGCTTCTCCTTCAAAATACATTTTGTGTGTGTCCGGTGATCTTGGGTTTAGCGTTCATTTTGCCACTGGCAGTTTGTCTTTGCTTCGCACTGAAGCCTGGTGGCTGATTTTCTGTGTATTTCTGGGCTGTCAGTTTATTCCAAGCTGCAAAGTGATTCTCCCTCTGTAATTTGAGGACTTCTATGGATTGAACATCAAAGAAGTCTGTGAGTTTCTCTCTGTCTTTCAAGACTGATTCCCACAATTAGAGTTTTCCTAAATCCTTTTAAATTTATCATTGCTTTCACAAATCCAAGCCACAAAGTGCTGGATTCCTGATCTGTTTTATTTCCTTGCTCTGCACGTCGCGGCTGATGTCAAGGGTTGGGGCAGTTGTTTCTGGCTTTAGCGTGGGCTGATTGCTTCTTTCTGCATCTGGATTAACATGGTAGTGATTAGAGGAACCAGGTGTGAGAGGGCAGTCTGGGGTAGGTATATCTTGCAGGAGATTTGCTTTGAGAGACCTAAAATTGCACCCTGGTTCTGTTAGTCTTCAGGATGCATACGGGGCAGGTAAGCATTTGAATGCTGTTTCAGCAAGTCTCACCTCCTGTTCAACAAAGACCAGAAAAATGTGGAGAAAGACCAAGTCCTGGCAGCTTATCTCTCATCCTGAGTAAGACTATGTGTAGACAGTGTCCCCAGCCCTGATCTGTGGCGTACGTGAGGCATCCCAGAAGGACCCCCAGCTGGCACTGGTGTATGGGCACCGCTTGTGCTCTGGCTTGAGGGATTTGTCCTGCTGGGTTTGTTGAGTGTGGTAACGCCATGCTGCAGGCTTAGCCCTGCCCGTGCTTCCTCCACGCCTTCCTCACCCTCACCTGCCTGCGTCTGCAGCACTGGCGTCCCTTGCCTGCGCATGGATCCTGTGCCATGGGACAGTAAATCTGCAAGAGCATTTTTTTTTAACAGACATGGAAAATTAATGCCTAGAAATGACTGTAAAAAAGGACACAGGCAGAATACCTCCCTGCTTCTGCCGCTGTTCTCTTCCTACCATCCATTTTGTAGAAGCTTTTGAATTGCTTCATTCTAACAAAATCTTTGCACAGCAAAGATGTCCTTGATTGTGTTATTTTAAAAAGTAATTTTCCCCACCCCTGAAAGTTTTTATCTACAGCGTTTTATATTTTCTCACTGACTTAAATAGCCTGGTCTCTCTCTTCCTCAAAGTAAAACAGACAGTGCCTTTATTTATCCTGTTGGTACTTTAAACTACAATAAGATAAATGGGCACAATTATAGATGTGTACCAGAATAGGAACATGTGTTCTAGCATATGTGATACTAACCTAAGCAGACATCTAAATGTACTTCTCAGATAACAAACATTACACACACACATATTTATTAAACTCAGAAACAGCCTTTGCCATCCTTTTTAGCTACTTTTAAACAGCTGGTGAACTGTCAAAATCACGTTAAATATTTTAACAAACAAGTTAAATATTTTTAGTTGTTTCTGTGATGGTAGTGAAAATTCAGGATGGAATAATCTAACTGCTTTTGTAAAATGCTTGAGGAAAAGCAGAGGATGATTTTATTTGGCTATAAGTTTGGAGCCGACTTTTCTTTTAAAGGAGTAGGCTAAGCTCTGCACCTGGGACCCAAGGAGCCACGCCGTACACCGCATCGCCTTTGCCAGCTTCGAGCCCCTGTGATTTGCAGCAGGGAAGACTGCCTGGACTCCCTCCCGCAGGATTTATCGCAGGTTAACACAGTGGATTAGATCATGGAAAGCTGGTAAATGTTTATTTATGGCTCCTGGGTGTTTATGGTGCTCTTCTGCTCCGTTCCTCAGTTCCCTCTCGATAGACTTGGTCCCGAAAGTCTGGAGAGTGTCACATGCGTGACTTCAGCTGCGTAGACACGTGTGGCAGCGGAGCCTTTCGGTGCTTCAGGGCAGGCTGGAAGCTCCAAATAGTGACGATTTATATCACTAAAAGTCAGAAAATATTTGCAAACCATCCGTTCTATTGCTATTTAAGTGCAACAGAGAAAATCCACAGTGAAAAGGCACAGGCCAAGAGCCTTTTTATTTTTAATATACATAAAAAAGGTGAGCATTATAACATGTGAGCGGGAGATAATGACAGGTGAATAAAAAGAAAGACAGCGACATATCTAGCAAAGTGTCACATTGATAAATAAATGAACAAAGACAGGAGAATAAAAGGCTGTTATGAAATACATCAAATCTGATGTGATATGGATCGTGTTGTGGGAAGTTCAGTCTTCCTTTGCTGAGACAGGAGTCAAGGACAAACAGTTTGTCTGCGATTACGAGCTGTCCAGGCTAGTGAAATAAATACACCTGGAAGACGGCTCCGTCCTTCCCTCCGCCTGGCTTTCAGCACAGTGAGCACCTGGGAAGTTAACGCGATGCAATTTATTTTGGGTGGCGTTTCCTATGCAGAATTATTACAAACTGCTTCTGCGTGGATTATGGGCTCTCACACAAAACTAAGAAATAAAGAAAGCACAGTTCAGGCCGCATCCTCACATCTAGGGTGGCGGAAGCGGACCTGAAAGCCAAACGAGCGGGACCGTATTTTGCTCTGTTGGAGGAATGACTGGCTAAGCAGAAAGTGGGTGATTTGGGGAGGAGCATGCGGCGTCTTGCTGGAGAGAGCAGGAGAAACAAGCCGTGGAGATGTGATGGATCTTGAAAACGAATCTCAGCATCACAGAGAAGCTCATTAGAGAGGGGTGGATGCCCAGGAGATATGGTCACTGCCAGACAGCAGCACCCACTTCGTCATGCTGAGCAAAGCTAGCACAGAGACAGCAGGGGTGGGAGAGGGGCAATGCTGTGTTCCCTGGGCAGCAATGACCCTCAAGGGAAAGCCACTGATTTGGAGGATGGTGACGGAGGCTATTAGCAGGTCAAACACTCTTACTGTAAACTGGGGAACCAGTTTGGAGAGACCAGGCTCAAGTCCTGATCTTCCTCCCATGGAGAAAGCAATCATCTCAGGAGGTTAGCACGGGTCAGCCCAAGCGGTGGCCAGCCTGGGGCATCTGCTTCCCAGCTGGAATGTAAAACTGGTAGAACACACCAGAGAAAAATCCAACAGGAGATGTGCAATACTGCAATATTGAAGTGATTGGGCGTTACAGAGCTACCTGGAGAAGCAGGAACGAAGGATATCAAGAGGGACAGGCGGGGAGTCTTTGAGGGTGTTCTCAAGCCAGCCATGGCAGGGGTTGTGTTTGCAGACGAAGACGGGCAGCTGTCCTAGTGGGAACGTCTGTGAGCAAAGCCTCTCCCCAAGACACGCAGAGGAGAATGGCTGAACAAACAGGAAAAGACATTTTTGCTACAGTGCTTTTTGAAGTCAAGATGAATTTTTCCCCAACATTGGGAATAATGAATTTACAGGAAATTGTCCAGGCAGAACTTGGTGCAAGACTTTTGAAAAACCACTCGCAGGACAGCAGCAGCCGTCTCAGCAGTGATGGAAACGTATCCCAGAAAAACTCAGAAAGGCTGCGAGCTTAAAAAGCTTGGCAGGAGCTGTGGGCAGGGAAGTTTTAAATTTTCCAAACCTGGTTTCAAAGGAGGATTTTCCTGTGTTGAACCAGACCCACAGTATCATGAACTAGTATAGCTGTATTAATTGTATTAGTGCTCCATCAATCAGCATTACTAAAAATCTTGTCTTTTTTTTTTTTTTTTTTTTGTTAAAAGGAAGACTTATAACAAATGCTGGCAGTGTTACAAACACGGGTCTGATCTGCCGAGTGCTTCTGACAACAGGATTCCCGTTCATAGCTCACAGTCTCAGGTCTGAGGAGAAGGTTTCGTTAGGAGACTCGTTAGAAAAATGTTTCTTTGTCTCTGTCAGCTCTGCTTGCCAGCAATCACCAGGCAAGCAGCCTTCTCTATTAGGATTGCTTTCTGTGTCAAACACCTCATCATTAGAAAGTGAGGCTTGAATGTTATTCTTTAAGCCTTAGATCAACTGTGGAAGCTGAGATGTAATGGAAAAACCTGACGCTGGAAATTCTTGAGTCGTTATCACAATTTATACTTAAAAGAGCTCCAGTTTTATAGCAAAAAGGAAAAAAAATCCATTCATTTTAATCATTGCAAAGCTTATTAAAAGGTTTTGAATATTATTTATTGCAATTCTGTACCAGTTCTAATTCACTCATTAATTCTATTCATCTTGAAACTAATTTTAAAGTTTCAAAATTTACCATAGCATTTTGAAAAGTTAAAGTAACTTTCAAGATGAATAGAATTAATGTTTTCTTTCCCTCCTTACAAACTGGTTTCACCTTCAAATACAAACCATGACCATACCGTGCTAATAGCTGCAAATGTGTTCTCTGTTTAAGGTTTCAAAACCATTACTTGACAGCTGATGTGGAACATAATTTCACTGATACCAGTCTTGTTTCCAGTGAGAGACGGTGCAGTCTCCTCCAGGAGTTGCAGCCTTCAACGCTTACTCCAAATACATTTCTAGAGCTGAGGATGTGGAGTGAAGCTTTTTTCCCCTGCTTCTTCCTTGTATATTTTCTATTATTTGCTCTATTTTCCCTCTGACCAAAGACCATTACAGGTCTGTAGAGTCTGACATAGCTGTTAGAGATTTTGAGCATTTTCTGCGTGGGGAACATCTGGTTCCTAAGAAAACGAAGTGTTATTTTTCTGATGGCTGCAGGAGGATGTCGGGGTTTAATCCACCTGTGAGGGCTGCTTATTTTTTAAACTTCATACCAACACACAGGGGGTGGATGCTTCCTGGATCCCATGGCATAGCTGTGGCCTCAGCATTGCCAGAACTGGCCTTAATTTCCTAAATTCTTCAGGTTACAAAAAGTTTCTCTCTTCCTTGCTAAGTTTCTACAGGACCTAAAGGAGCAGGCATGGTTCATTCTTTCATTGAGTGATCCCAAATTCCTTCCTGAAACAAGGAAAAACTCAACAGAAAAAGAATCCGTTGGAAACTTTGTGAACAGAGTAGACTGTTTTCAGTTTTGCATCACTGGGCAGCCTGCTGGGGCAAACCGAGCTGGGGAAGTGCTGTGCTGAAGGTAAATACCTTCTCACACCAAAGGCTTGCTGTTCTTTGTGGAGTGATTGCTTTCATCTGAAGATGCTAAAGGTCCTACATATGAACCCAGTTTTCTGATAAACATCATGCTGCCTTTCTTCTGGCAGTGAGATTATTTGCAATAAGAGTTTCTGGAGCTTTGGGTGCTTTATTTTTATGTTCTGAAGTGATGATGTGTCTGTAGCAAAAAGGCAGCAAGAGCTTATTTCTGAGCAGCTTCGGGTGTGTACATGAGTGGTCTAAGATGTATCAGTTATTTGGAAAGGTCTGCTAGTGAAACATAACTGAGAAACTGTTGTCATTTTGGATTTTGTAAGGTCATCGCTGTGTTCAAGCTTGACTCTCATCCTTTGCTATAGCTACACAGTGAAGAGGGGACGTATATTGTGAACACAGAACTGGAGGAAGGTCCTTGGTGGGTGCGTTTATCATTTGAAACCAACAGAGGTGGTATATGCTTTTTGTTTTTGAGAGTGAGTTTGAATTTGCACAGAACCCTTCTAGTTTTCCAGAGGTTGACAGGTACTGCTGGGGAAGGTTCCCTTGGATGGTTTAGGCCAGTTGGAAATGCCAGGGAGACCCCTTTGCCATCCATAAACCACAAAGGTCAAGCTAGATTTGGCCAAGCTTCCTCTCACATCCTAGGAAACACCCCTAGTCTTGGCGGGAAGCCAGGAAGAAAACCTGAGCAGCAGTGGATAAGAGTGCAATTAGAAAGTCCAGGGCAAACATGGATGGGGTTCCCCAACACCCAAACCCTCCAGAAATTTGAGACACAGCGTACCCACAACTGGAGACCAAGGTGACCCATCCTGGGCAAGGGTCTGCAACTGGTGAATGAAGAGCTCTCCTGGAAGATCTGCCTCTGCGAAAGGTCCCCGGGGCTCCTTTCGCTGCGTAGTGGCCACTTCTGCCACGGGTATAATGTGGGTAGTTTGCTGGTTGAAACCTCTTCCTGAAGAAAGCAGGGACAAACCCTGTTTCTTCTTGTGGTGCTGGCCTGTTGGAGTGCTCGAAATGCATCGCAGCAAAGCATAACTCTTTTTTTATGCTTGTGGTCACTTGCCTCGATTTTATATGTGGCAAGTCTGGCAGTGTGGGATATAGTGCAGGGGGCCCACAGTAGTGGCAGGGAAGGTGTCTGAGTGAAGCATTTTATGGCTTGGCCGGATTTATTTCCTAGCTGGAACATTTCCACCTGCTTCCTTTGGCCGTGTTTGAGGCTCCAGCTTGTGGTTTCCTTATTTTTCTTTCCCTTAAGATTACTGTCTCCACTTGGAGAAAGGCGGGAGCGCAGGGAAGGATGCTGCTTTTGTGCTTTCTGCACATTTGAGATGAAAGTTCCTGTTTTTCCTCTCTGCTCCATGTACGCATCTTGTCCAGGAGAGCAGAGGACGGGGCAGGTTGCCTTTAGCACCAAGCTTAAGTGGATCCCACTCAGCAGCTGCCACAAAATTTGTTCCCAGGAAAGGAAATACAGGTCTAATGCAAGTGAGCACACCTGAGCTAGCTGCATCTCACTGGCGCAGAGACACGGGCTGGGAAGATGCGGCAGAACGGCTTCAGCAGGATGGAGGCACCAGGTTGGTATCTCGGCTCCCCGGTGGGTTTCCCCTCCAGGTGCAGCCCACAATCGTGATAGGAGTTCAGGTGGAGAAGGAACTCTCCGTATCAGATGGGGCTCAGCCTCGAGTCTGAAAAAGCTGCAACCCAGCTGAGGGGGTAAAGGCTATTCCTCCCTAGGGGGTAAAGACTTCTTCACTGTGCTAAAAGATTTTTGTAGTTGATGGCTACACTGACCTGCCTGGTTTTTCTCTGCCCAGCTGCCTCACACAGCACTGCAGCAGACACGGAGGCAAGAGCATCCACGAGGAGGATTGAGGTCACCTCTCTTGAATTTTGTAAGTCTAAATCTTGGTGTCATATTCAAAGGTCTGCTTTGACCCTAAAAGTTTTTGTTGCAAAACTGATTTTAAGCACAGTGTGTGCAACGGGGGTGCAGGAGCTGGCAGCCTCGGTGCCAGAGATGCTGCTGGATTGGGAAATGGGTCTCCAGCTTTATGCCTGATTGGGAAGTTTGAAAAAAATAAAAAGGGATTATGATGCTGTTTGTCAAGCCAAAAATGCGAGCAGTAATTCAGACATGAAGAAAGCTGTCATTGCATGTGGCAACATAAGGAAACTGGCCAGAGAAAGGAAGTGCCTTAGAGTGACTCTCAGGCATCTGCCAGGTCAAGAAAAGCTCCCAACTGACTTCCAGAGACCTTGGATGGGGTCCAGAGTTAAATCAGTGTCTGATCCCTAAGCTGCTGGGTGGCTGAGGAGGGCTTTATGATTTGGGATGGTCTTTGCAGTTTAAAGGGTTGGCATTGAGCGGTAAATGTAGTTTAGCTGGATGATGCCTTTCCTATTTCAGTTTCTTATTTCAATTACAAACACTGGCTTAATACAACCATTACCAAACTGATGCCTTTAAAATTCAAGGGAAAAAAGTTTCCAAAAGTGAATGAATTGATCTGTCACGCATACAGACTGACTGTCCAACATATCAGTCCTAAGCCAAAAGGCAGAATAACCTGAACCTCCAGATCTGTATCTCCAAATGCACGATAACAACAACTGCCTAATTCCCTTTAAAGAGCAGCAATAGAAAATAAGACTTGACTTTTGATGAGAAGTCAGTGGGAGTTACTTGGATTGTACCAGAGGAAAAGGGGATTGAGAAGACAGAAACATAAGGTTTGGGAGGCAGAGCTGCTAGAGAAACTCATATTGGATTTGTGATTATTCTGTTTAAGAAATGTGGCCCTTATCATAGGCCATGCCACTGGTTTTTAAGCAAAGCTCTCCATTGATTTCAGAGGGGTATCCTGCCCAAAAATCAATGGCAGGAGATGCCCCCATGTATTTACCTACTCTGATTTGGTTATTGATTATTAATAACTTTACAGATACTAACAAGGAAAAATGCCAGGGCAGTGGTTCTGTAAATGTGTCAGGAACTCCCTGGGAAAGCTTGCGTGGGACTGCCTAAATACCTCATTTTGCAGTAACCACCCCGCAAAATGCAAATTGTTCTGCTCTTCAGGTGAACAGGTACATTTTTTTTTTTTCCTGAGCGATGACCTACCCATCGGAAAATTGGGAATGGGAGGGGTGCAGGGCAGGCTGATTCTGCAAAGCTGCCTGCTAAAGCCCTGATTACTGTTATCAAGCAAAGAAGCAGTCCAGTTTAAGCTGCTAAGGTTTCTGACAAGCAACAGGTTATAATGAAGGAAGGCAGAGGAACGCGTGAATGAGCGACTACAGACTCTGGTAAAGAGAGGATTACACTGAAGGTATGTTCCAGGGAAGAGACTGCATATTTCAGAGCAAGGCAGCAAATGGGCTTAAAAATAATCTGAATCTTTTTTTTTCCCCCCTCCTCTTCCTCCGAATCCGACAAAGATAGAGTGTGTAAGGTGCTTGTGGAGGGCAGGTCAGCACATCAAACAGGCTCTGCTTGCGCTGCTGGGAGCAGCGAGGGAAGGATCCTGCCCACCCCAGGCAAGTTGGTGAGGTTAAAATGTGTGCTCTTATTAAGATGGTCCTGGTGGCATGAGGGTGTTTGGCTGTGTATCTGCCCAGCATCTCTTCCAGGCACATCATAATTCGCCTGCTCCTTGGCTTTGCTGCATTTTCTGGTTGCAGTGGACATTGTCTTAGCAGCACTCTGGTCATTGCAAGACCCTGAATAAGCCAAAGGAAAGAGTCTTGGATACTCCTTTCCTTTTCAGGGTTTGCTGGAAACTTACTGTGGGGTAAAGCTAAAGCCGAGATTTATAACACAGTGGCTGCTTAGTGGTAACCATCCACGGGACAGCTCTTTCTCTGGGGTAAATGCACGGCAGTTTCCCCTGTGGCAGTTGGGTAAGCCACCTCATATACGGCAAGGCAAAACTGGGTGCATGAGTATGGGGTGGGATTACCACGACTGCAGTCCAAATCCCATTTTAGCTGGAGGTGTCTGTCCTAGCAGCTATGATCTAGGAATCAGTTTGGTTTATGACACAGAGAAAAGCCTCCAAATGGGTCAAAATCCAGGAGGAAGGCTGATTTTTGCTCCTCTTACACCGTGAGAGTGATTGTAGCAATGTCAAGATACACCCTTTACTAGCCAGAGATAAGGCAGTGCCCTTTGCTGTCTGAAGATTGTACAGGGCTTGTGCTCTTGTCAAATGGAAGAGGGATGCAGCATCCCTCTCTCCACCAAGCCTTTGAGCACGGCACTGATACGTTTATAAATGGCATGTGATAAGCTCTAAAAATGCCACTTTGAAATTGAACCCAGAGAAGTGTGAACCATCTCAAAAAAAAGTCATTCACCTTGGTCACTCAACAAGTGCAGAAGGAATTTCCGACAACAGGAAGAAAACCGAGGCAACACAAACCTGCTGAGGTCCCCAAAAGCTCAGGTGGGGAAGGAGCCCTCCTGGTCCCCACTGCCCCTGCAGAGCCTTTGCTCCTGCATTGGCTGTTTCCCTCGCTAATGGGGAGGGTGGGTCTGAGCAGGTAGCAGAGCTCAGGGTGCATCAGCAGTGTCCAGGGCAAGGCACGGGATCCGGCAGCTGGCTCTGCAGCCGTGACTTGCTGGGCTCTGCCTGGTATCGATCCCCCCGCACTGGGCATCCCTGCGCTGGACGCTCCTCGCTTGCCACAGACGAGCAGGTGAGAAGTGCCCTGTACACAAACTGTCACAGGCGTGCCGAAAGCAGCTTCCTCGTGAATTAGACAGAAGTTTCAGCTCTACTGCGACTCCGGTTATCGCTGGTATTGAGTACTGACTGTCGCAGCCTGGAGAACCAGGATTTTAATACACTCTATGCACGGTGTCACCCTACTGGAAAGAGGCTCATCAGAACATGGCATGTCAGTTGTCACTTCACTGGGAACAGATGAAACCCTATTATCAGTACACCGTCTACAGGCTTCCGCTGCATCAGAAAACAGCTCGTCAGTGCAATGTGTACAAAGATGTCACTGGTTTCTGTTGAACTACACACAGGCTGTTACTGCAGTGGGGAGCTGTGTGATTAGTCCAAAACGTAGGAGCAGAGGGTGAGGGAGCAGCCTGGGGTTAGGCTGGGGCTTTGCTGAGAGCATCTTATGTGTGGGGGGGGCAGGCGGCAAAGGGTGGAGGGGAATGGGACAATTGCCCAAAGACCAGGGTCTGGTTTGCCTCTTTTGTGCCAGATCACGGCTGCTAAGCCTGGACAAACTACACTAGAGGCTGAAGAAGGCCAGAGGCATCCCAATATGCTGCTCTGTGGGGTTGTGGTGTTGCTACTGAGAACAGGGTTTGGCCCGTGCCATGCAAGGAGGAGAAACATGGTCCATGGTCTGAGACTTGCTGGGCCATTGCTCCTGCTAACCCCACCAGCGACGGCTCAGTCCAGTGCTGGTACCAAATTCCTTGCTCTGAGAGCAGCAGCCCGGCGTCTCTGGATGGCATCGCTCTGTGTAGCAAAGTCTGCCTGATTTCTGCAGCCCACCCTCTGCAGATATTTTCCTTCCCATCTGCCCCGCTTCTCCCCCAGCACCACTTGGCTAATTTCTTGAGCGGGATACACTAATCCTGTATTTCTCTGATAGTTACTTTCCCCAAAGCTGTCTCGGAAACCCAGGTGCTGTCTGTCCCCCCCCCCCNNNNGTGTCCGCCCCCCCCCCCCCCCCCCGCCCTTCTTTCCCCAGACTGGGGAAAAGAGATGGCGAACGGCTTTCTCTTGATTGTGTCGATGGGAGATGATTTTCAAGGTGAAATTTCTAGTTCAGTTGAGTCACTTTCATTCAAGGCGATGAGCAAAATGTCACCCCCACACTGAACCACACTCAATGTGCTGTTCTCCTATTGCATTTAAATTTACTCCACTTTTCCTTTCTGACACCTGTTTAAATCAATATCTTCCTCTCCAGGTCGTGGGCAGAATGTGCCTGGTCTCTCCGCACAGCGCTTCTCAAATCCACTAAAATCAACACAATAATTGAAATATTTTCAAGCTGATTACACCGCTGCCTGAGGCTAGGCTGGTTGCTAAGGGTAAGCTCCCTGGTTGCTAGGGGGAGTAAATCATCTTGCATTATTTGATTTTTGTTATAGATATGAAACCGCTACTCCCTCGATTAAATGTCTCTCAGTCTAACACCTATGGGACCTGGGGAAAGAGAAAAGAAAAGCAGCAACCTTGACCCTGTCAAATAAATATCTCTAACTTTTCCTGTCCTCCGGCTTCCAAACCAAACCTGTCTACTGATTTTTTTTTTAAATTTTTTTTTTTTTTTTTTAAACCTGACTTTAAATAACAAAGCTGTGGGGACAAGCAGATGAAGAGAGGAAGAACTGTCTGTTCCATTAGAGGATCTCTCAGCTTGGCTAAACACTCTCTATTTACTCCAAACACAGTATGATGGGGAGCTACAAGGATCTAATAGCCTTGAAGATGTAGAATTGCACCAATTACAGTTCCTATTCAGCCCACGGCTCACAAGACACCAGCTGAAATAACAGGGCCAAATCCTGCTCCCAGGTCTGCAGAGTGCAAATCTGGAGCACCTCCATTGCAGAGAAGGATTTCTCCAAATTTCTCATGGTTGCACAGGAGCAGAGTCCTGTTGGACACTGTGGAGGTGGGGTGTCCAGGAGCCTGAATGTGCAGGGATCTTTGCTGGTGGAGCAGGAGCTCCTGATGCATTATTAATAGGAAAGCGGTATGTGGGGCAAATTCCTGTGCCACGACCTTCTAAAGAGCTCCTTCTGGGGTTTCATTATTCTTTTAGTGCATCCAGCTCCTGGGTGAAGGTATTATCGCTGTAGGGTCCCCTCCAAAAATGCTCAGAAATTAAAGTCACCCAGTTGCATCTGTTGCAATCCACTGGCAGGGCCAGAGGTACAAGAGCCTCTTCTGCCATTTGGGCTGGAAACAACCAGCAGCCCAGGGTGTTTCTGAAGCAAAAGGTTACGGAGGGGAGCTGACTTGGTATGAAGTCTTTTTCTACCCCTAAAACATCCTGTTAATCCTCACAACTGCACTTGGCCTCCTCTGTGCTGCCCAAAATCCTTCTTAGTTGAGAAAACTGAGGTACAAAAATGTAGTTCAGCTGTTTGCCTGAGGTTGTGCAACCAGTTTATGTCCCATCCTGACACCTTTTCCCCCCGGCTGCTGTGGCATTACCTGGGGAGGAACGTGCAGCAGAGCCCTAACTCCTTGCCCATTGCAATGGGCTGTGTTGTTCCCTCACTGAACCTATTTCTCAAAGGGCAGGTGTAATCTGTAAAGGACAGGTACAATCTCTATGTAAATGTTGTAAATCCTTCAGTTGCAACCATATGCAACAGCAATATCTCCTCTGCCATGTCACTTCATCCCTCGGCTGGAAATAGGGATGAAAATGCTGTAAATTAAGTGATGTCAAGCGCTTCAAAAGCTGTTGATGAAATAGGTGCAAAGAGAGAGGCACTAAGGTCCTCATCGCAAACCCTGGCAAATGAGAGGCTGGTGGTGAACAGCATCGTTAGCACAAATGAGCCAGGCCAGGCTCAGCCCAGCACGAGCTATGGAGAGCATCCCTGTGTTAAACAGCATGTTTGACTGCTGTTCCCTCTGAGCTACGCCAAACGTGGTGGTACTTTTGGGGGTTGTTGGTCAACACGTGTGGAAACACGCAGGGCACGGTGGAGTGGGATCATCAGGAAACCCTTGTAAGCCTGGAGGACACACTTCTTCCAGCCTGGCTTTCTGTTCATGTCCTTGTTTCCCAAAGTTTGCAGGCGGGATTCCTCCACAGGGCGCCTGCACCTGTGCCACACATTTAGTGGGAAATGCCTGCAGCATTAAGAGCATTGCAATCTAAATGATTAATTGTTTAATATATTGCAAGCTGGTTACCCCTCCTGGATGTGCCATGTAACAAATGGAGTCAGCTGAGATCTCACAGTAGCAAGCTCCTTGTTTGATTTTTAGCCAGCAAGTGCCGTTGATTTGAACTTATAAATACAGCCGGGTGCTGCTACCACCTCCTCTGGCAGCTGCCTCGCTGGTCCTGGGCTTGATGTGAGACTTTGAAGAGCTGCTGAAGGATGGGAGCAAACCAGTCCAGACATCCGAGAGAGGAGATCAGTGACATGTGGGGCAGCTCCTACCTACAGCCCTGCTGAGCTGCGGGGATCAGAGAGGGGCAGCCCGGGATACCCTGGGACAGGAGAAATGCAGGTGTGTAACAGGGATCAGGGCTGATGCTTAAGCAAAGCTGTCACATTTTTTATCAGATGTGTGAGGACTTGAATAAAATAAAAAGTGTGTAACTCAATGGAAATGTTCCATACCTGACATATGATGAACACACTTAGGGGATATGGTGTGGTGTTTCACTTATGCACTTAACTTATTTAAAAAAAATCCATATTAAGTATTATTTCTATTTCAGTATTGTACAGGTCACACTTTATGTTAAGGTTCCATTTATAAATAGTTTATAAAGATTAATAGATGTTTTAATCAATAGCTAATCAATAGTTTAGTGACAGGAAAGCCCAGCAGAAGGAATTGCCCCAAGGGTTGCAGGCGTTTTGCTCTGGTTTGGCGATGTTTGACCCTTGTTTTGGACTGGGACCGAGGATTGGCACTGCTGACAGCTGTGGGATGCAGCACTTCTCCCATCACCAGTTGTAGGTACCCTGTGGTCACGGGGGCTTTGGGCTGGGCTCTGAGTAACTCACATTGCTACCAGGGGACTTGTTGGGGGAGACAGCCCCACTTCTTGCCCCCTAAACTCCTGAGAGGGAGACAGCTGATGAGGGCCCGGCTGTGGTACGGGGTCCAGCAACCCTGTGGGTCTGTGGGGCCAAGTGGTCCTTTCTGATCATCTCATCACCCACTGCAATTTCTGGGAGGGATCTGTATTCTGTACATGGGGAATACGTTTTGTCAAAACCTAGTTATAACTTTTAAAAATATTCTTCTGAGAAATAATTCTGTATTTTTTAAATACTTTTTTTTGTCATACACTTTAAAGACTCATGCCCACATGGGCACTAGAAGGAAAATCTAATTATATGTTTTAAAAGAATACAGCCAATTTAAAGGAAGACAAATATTAATGTCATATGTATTGATTGGTCAGACGTTTCCAAAGCAGAGAGGTATGTGCCCATTCCCACTGAATTTCAGGAGGAGTTGGGTGTCTAATTCCCTTATGAGCCAAACTCCTGTGAAAAGCCTCCAGAACAGACCCTGTAACTGAATATTGAGTGACTTCTTCATGAGTTCTTCTTTACGTACCGTCATCCTGGTAATGCTCAAATGACAAAACAAGACCTGAGCTCCTTGACCACCCTGGAAACTCAAGTGAAGCCATTTAGCAAAGCCCAGAGCCAACTCCTCTGCCTCCGAAACCTTCTCTGCGTGTCAGTCTTTGAAGAACTTTTCCATTTTTAATAGCCGGAAATATCTGCCTGCTAAACTTTAACTACAACTGTACCCAAAGCCCGTCTGTCTAGCAGCAGGTGGGCTAGTGAGAGTCACAGTCCTGCTGGGATACAGCCAGCTGTTCCCAGGAATGAATCTCAAGTAAATTAACAAACACCACACAAACCTGTCAATTGAATCATTCTTGATTACTGTAAATGCTGGGCTACCCATTAAGGAGTTTCTCCCTCTGTGCAGAGGGAGTTTCTTTATGTACCGTGTGTGTAACTGGGGCAGTGACACCCCATCCTCCAGATGGAGGGTCACTTGGTACCCATGGAGGTGGCCAACTCAGACCAATGAGTTTGAAGTGGTGGAGAGGTCCAAGGTAGTTTCCTCACATCTCTGAAGGTTCTATGGGCTTTCAAAGGGCTCATGAACTATATGGGAAGCAGAGCATCCATCGTCCTGTTCCAGGCACATCTGCCTCTTTTTCCTTTTGGAGGCTTCTCCTTGGCACCAGCATGGCCACCGAGTGGATCAAAATGCCATAGACCCTCCAGGACATCGCCACACGCACCAGCCATTTTCCACTTGGCAGGAGGACACTGAGGGGAGAACATCACCTCTGTGGAGATGAGAGAGCTGGAAACACATTGTGTGGAAGGCAGGAGAGCTTCTGATACCAGATAACAGCAGTATATAGAGGCTTGTAGACATCGTATAATAATCAGGGTGCTGGGTGAGAAGCAGGTGGTCTTGGCTGAAGATCCGTCCATCCAGTGTTTGTTTTTGTCTTTGAGCTTTGATGGTGCATCCAAGCCTACTGTGCAAAATTACGGACGTCCTCTCATGGGTGGAATGGCAGCCAAATCCCTGACTGCCAGCAAAGCCATGGCAAAATTCAGCTGGGGCTGTCTGCCTGTGCTGCCTGTGGGTGTTGGGTGTCCTTGAGTGAGGGTGTGGGAGAGCCAGAGGTGACCAAGCTGCTGAGTAGCAAAGAAATGGGGGTTGAAGGGCCAACTGAGTGAAAGGGGGTGGTGGAGAAACACAGAGGACAGGGCTGGAGGCTGCTGGCTGCTGCCAATAACAATGACTTGGAAACAACAGAAGGGAAGACAAAAACACATTAAAGAAGGGAGAAAATGCACTGTCAAGAGATAACAGGCTGAGCAAAGTGAGGATGTGGTCTGGGAAAAGCTGGAGGGGACACCGCAGGGAGGGAAGGGAATGGCTGCGAGGTGCTTGAGGGTAGAGGATGGAGGGGACACCAAAAAGACTCTGCTGGCCCCAGAGCAAGAGCTTTGGGTCTCACTGTCGCCTTCCCCTGGTCGAGCAGTGGCCTGGCCAGCAGCCAGTGCTCCCTCTTTGTGGCCCATCACCTGCAGCCACTGGTGTGAGCTGGGGGCAGCAGCTTGGACCTGTGGAGAGGAGTATTGGATAGCTGTGTAAGACACCGCTCATATCTTCAGAAGGATCTGACTGCTGGCAGTCTTCAAACTAGAAATGGCCTTAAAACTGGTTAACCGCCTTGCTTTGGTGGTGTTTGTTCAATGTCCCTGTTTATTCTTGTAGTTGGTGATAGAAAAGAGCAAGGAGGAGCAGTGCGGCATCGCTTTGATCCCATGCAGCAGAGCCCATTGAGATAAACCAAGGTCCTCCCATGGAAGAAACATCCTGCTCTGTGCAGCACATCAGACACCTGTGCAGAGTGGGGAGCCCACACGGGGCTGGCGGCCACCCCTCCCCTCCCCTCCACAGGACCAGTTTTGCAGGAGGGTTGTTGTGTTGTTGCATTGTGCATTGCAGCAGGGGGATGGGTGGCAAGGGGTGAAGGCATCGGTGGGACATGCCTGCAACATGTGCAAAGCTCTTGGCACCTGTCCCCAGATGGTCTCCAGGCCTGATCCTTTGCCAGGTCTCCGTAGGGAGTTTCGGCGCTGGTGCTGGTCCGTTCAGCTTTGGGCAGCCTGGGAATATGAGCTTTGACACATCCCTAATTGACAATTGAACCTCGATTTAAATCCATGCAAGTCAGCAGATTTAGCACCAGGTTTCTGCTTGCATGAGAACATAGTCCGAACAGCACTGATGTCAAGGACTTGCAACCAGAGCAGCTCCTGCTGACTTCAGGGAGAGCAGAATTAGTCCCAGGATGGAGGATTTTGCTCGGGAGGGTGCGTGGGAGAGGGAGCATGGCCATAACCTTATCAGTGGTAAATCTCTGTCTATCTGGATATTAGCAATGTGTTTCCCCAGCTGTGTCAGTGTATGTGTTTGTGTATACAGACTCAATTTATGTCATTTTGTAAGCAGATAAGTGTTTGTGCCAGACTCTGTGTGATTTTGTGAAAGGCGTGCTTACATGTTTGGGTAGATTTAATAACAGCATGCATGTGCGTGTGTTTATACTTAGACAGTCTCATGGGAAAGGCTCAGCACACAGTGAACAGCATCGGGATGGCCTGGCTGGGGAGGGTTTCTGGAGGCTTGGAGCTTGGTCTGCCTTTTGTGCGGGCAGCAACGAGGCTCGGTCTGCCTGTGTCCAGGCATGGGACATTGCTGACCCTGCGTCCCAGGTGTCTTGCATAGTTGGTGGTGCTCCTGCACATGGTGGCAGAGGATTTATTTGTGTGCATGGTTTCTGTGCTGGATGTGAGACAAGTGAGCATGCTGTTTAATTTTGGCGGTTGCCTTGGGAGGATGGATTTGCAAGATTTCCCATGTGCAGGCACAGAAGAGAGATGTTTATGGACCCATAACAGCACCCCTTCGTATCCTCCAAAATTCAGTCTAGCGTGGATGATGTTGGTATAAATGCACAGATGAGTGTGTACTAAGGACCTATACAGCACCAACACAAGTGTGATTTTTATGCCACTCCTGACTTGTTCCTGCAGTGTGCAGCATGTCCCGGGTGCAGGGTGCTTCCCCGCACGTCCCAGTATAGCTGAGGCACCACTTCACGGAGTCGAGCAAAACTCCATCTCATCAAGAGATTATCCACAACAAGTCTGCCGTACACCGAGGCCCATTCGTGGCTCGAGACAGCAGAGGCACTGGCTGTTTAATGCCACGCGCAGTTTCACACATTGTGCCTTGCAGCAGGTGCATTACACTTGGAGACACGCATTTCCAAGAAATATCTTTCCGTATTTGAAATACCTGCGCTTATCTCACGGCTTTTTCCACGCGTTGGCCCAGCGGCGTTGCAAACGGGAGGGCCTCAGGGTGGGTTTCGCTGGCAGGTGCTTTGGGGGGCAGGGGTCTTGGTCCCCTTTGTGCAGCTGCGGGGACGCAGGCGTCGTGCTCCCGCGCCCGAGCCCTGCCGCGCGCTCGCTTGGCNATCCCGCCGGCTCCCCGCCGCCCGCCGGTCCTCCGCGCTGGCAGGCAGCGAGCGGGATCAATAAGACACCTCCGACTCCTCTATTTACAAACTAGCTGCCTTCAGCAGCCAGGCTGTTTAAGCACTTCATTCCCATTCAGGAGGGCCATCTGCTGCCTTTTGCTGTAAGTCTCTCTGAAAACCTCAGCCTTGACAAGCTCGAGATATGTCAGCGCAGTTATCAGCGGAAAGCAACATCTGCCGTGCCTGACACCCACTATTGTAGGCCATTTAATCTGTCCCCCTCCTCCCTTTAACTGCAGACAACAGCTCCCTATATTATATTTTCCCACTCAATTAGCACTATCATCCTGCTGAAATAGAGGCCAATTTACCTTTAATGACATCATTGTTAGGAGAGTGGCAGCCCTGGCCGGTGGCTGGCGGGAGGCAGCCCGTCTCCCCGGCTTGGCGGGCGCGCGGACAGCCTATCCGCACTGCCTTCACCCCGACCGCAGACATTGTTTCCGACAGTTTGCAGAGGCAGTGTGGCGGAAAATTGAGTCCAGATTCATTAGCTTTTTTTTTTTTTC
>WAAD01026730.1:435811-585708 GCA_013389945.1 Fregata magnificens | reverse complement strand
TTTTTTTTTTTTTTTCCCCCCCCCCCCCCCCCCCATTTTTTTTTTTCCGCCGTGCACTGCTCAAGTCAGTTAAATTGATACATTTCCTAACAAAATTGAAGTGCTTTGTGCTGCCAGCGGAAAGCCTGGTGACCCTGCGCGGCCCACCGAGCAGCCAAAACGAGTTGATGGATCCATTAGGCCGCGCAGAATGCCTTCCCCCTCTGCCTCCGCTCCTGAGTGACACTGTAAATCTGAACCAATTTCAGTCCCTAATCATCATTACAAACCCCTCCACTGTTCATTTATTACTCTACAATTCTAATACAGCACACGACTGGGTCAGCGCGCGGGGAGCTGTGCGACTGCGGAGACAGGCTTAAAGAGACTATAATCCTTCCCAGGTTTTATCAGGGAAGCAAACCTGATTTGGCCACCCCCGGTCCCCGCATGCTGTCCCCCGCCTCTGGTCCAGCGATCAGATGATGTCTGCCTGAGCTGGTGATGGGGAGCACAGGCTCCAGAGCCGGGAGGAGCTGGGGGCAGAGGGGGAACGCACATCTGTCGGATGTGGGAATCAAAGCATGCCACGTGAACCCTGCAAGGGATGGGGTGCTGCTGAAAGGCTGGCACAGCCGTTCTGGCCCCTCAGCTATGGGATGGACAGGTGTACGATGGGTGCTGCAACCCTGCAGCCATGCAAAACAGCTGTGCAAAGCAGGTAGGCGAGGAGATGGCATGTGCCTGGGAAGGACCATGAGGCTGGGGGTTGTTGTGAACTGGGTGTTTATTGAGGTTCTCCGTCAGTTTGGGTTAAAAGAAGGACATATTTTTGGAGCCGAAAAGCCTCAGTGGACGTCCCTGCAGGGCTGGCTGCTCCAGGGGGATGTCAGTAGAGAGGCTGGTGGGACCCAGGCGATGCCAGCTCACAGCTGCTTCCCACCTGGCCATCTCTGCTCCAAGAGTCCCGGAGGTGCCACCCCACTCCTGCCGGCTTGGCGAAACCTTGCCCTGGCTGCTGGCTTCCAGCATGGAGAGCGGATGCTGATTGAGTGCTTGACCTGCTAAGTGTGTTTGTGTGCCAGGATCGAACACTTTTCCAACAGGTTGCCGAAGAATTTATTTATTTGATTTGATGTGACTGATTTTTAATTTTTTTTCCTCCCTTTTTAGCAACATCCCTATCAACATCTCTGTAGGTGCGGACGCAATCCAAGAATTTAAAAACACACAGAGTAAATAATCAGATCAACGGCATGATCAGACATGACTTGGTGGTGCCTGGGATTGCTTTGGGTGCAATCAGCAGTCATTGGGGCATTTGTTGATGGAGCAGGATGGGTTGCATGCGAGGACAGGCTGCTCCTGTGCGGGAGATGGGCTGGAGGACCAGGGTAAAAGGGGGTGGGCAGGCTGTGGGCACCAACAGTCTGATCAGAGGCTGAGCAGAAGGGTGTACAACTAAGAAACTCGTTGCTGAAGTGTCCACTGTCTTCCCAGGTGGATTTTACCTGTGTGGGGTTTTCTCTGGAGGGTTTTGTCCTCGCTTGATAGGGCAAGGGGGCAAGAACGGTAGCCTTGCAAAAGACTGTGATGGTCAAACCCCTTTTTGCAACTTGCTCCTTCAATAAAAGCCTGGGTAGGAAGTCTGGATCTCATGAGGAAGACCGGTGCCTTCGTTGGGATGCCAAAACCTGAGCTCCCGACCACGGATCTGCCTGCATGATCAGGAGGATGTCAGACTCCAGAAAGTGTCAGTTTTCCTGCCGGTGACAACCAAAGTGGGTTTTTTTCTACAGCTCATGTGCCAGACGTGCACTTCGTTTCCTGCTACAGGGTCCCAGGCTCGAGGTCAGCCTCGTCTGGCAGGGAGACGTGACAGCTGCCGAACCGCGCCGGGGCCAACCAGCAACCCCTGTCAGCCTCGGCCGGCGCAGCCGCCTCAGCTGCCTCTCACATTCACAGCAAAACTTCCCAAAGTCCTCTCTGCTTGCGGTCCTCATTAAGAGCAGCAGCAGAGTTTGTCGTAAAAATGAAACAGCATTAAAAAATACATATTTGAAAGAGCAGCCCTGAAGCCAAGGGAGGTTGGTCGCGGGGTTTCCTGTGGGGATTTGGCCAGGGTGAACAACTCTTTGCTTCAAAAATGGTCTTGGTGACCTCCACCTCCTGTCTTAACCCCAAATCAGTGCTGGGGCAGGATCAGTTTGTTCCCAAGCCAGAGAGGAGAGCAGCACCTCGGCAATAACGGCACGACTCCCTACGGGCAATGGCCACGTTTTTTAGCAAGGTCCCCGTTCAAGTCCTTACCAGGTCAATCTGCGGTTGTGTCGCCCTCTCCCCATCACCTCCATGTACAGGCATTTCTGTGGAGCTGAGCCAAGCGCCGGCCCTGTGACACAGCTCCCGTACGTCAATGTGTTGGCCCTTAGCATTTCCCTCTGTTTACAGCCTGTCGGATGCCTCTCAATCCGCACTGTTGTTAATGCTTATATCTAAGGCAGTCTGGATTAGTTTCTCAAGTAGCATTTTGCGAGGATCAATATCAAATGCTTTGCTGAAGTCTAGATACATTACATCTTCTGTAAGGCCTTTCATCCACTAATTTTGTAATTTGATCCAAAAAAAAAAAAAAGCTATCAAGTTGGTCTGGCATGACTTGTTCTTTATAAACCAGTGTTGTTTATAGCTTGTGATTCGGTTATTCTCTAGGTGCTTTCAAACACGTGCCAAACAGCCTATTAATGCCTTCTGTGACACTCTGGGTTTGACGAAACCCAGCCGAACCTGCTGCTCGCACAACTGGGTTCAAGCACAGCTCGCCGGCAGCTGCTGGGACATATGTTCGCCGTGCACACCAAGGGCCTGATTCATCTCTCTCACCGACGTAAGGCAGGAGTAAGTCAGCTCAGCGGCGGGCTTGAGCATCCAGAGGCAGGTTTGATGCAGCAGATGTTGTGTTGCTGTTGCAGGCAGTATTCCTGAGCTTGCTTTTACCTGCTGTTTCCCACCATGACCCACAGGATCAGACGTAAGGGTTTCTCTTGGGGAAGTGGGGTGGAAATTGCTGGCTACATAATCGGTGTTTTATGCCACTTAACTGGATGATTCAAACTTTAGGGTGACTGATTCAAATTCTAGTGTAAAGGCATTTGCGTTGTGTCCAGATCAGTCCTGGTAGAGTGCCTGCTACAGAAAACGTGAGGATAAATACTTTGCAGCAGTGTGTTAGCATTTGTGTCTGCTCTGGTCATGAAAGTATAGCCCTGGTGCTTCCTATAGCATAGCCTGGTGCCTGGTCAAGACCCCTCTCCTCTTCTGGGGGGTGCCATTCAGTTCCAGGGCCCCTCACCTGGTGATGATGATGCACTGTGCTGTGCTGATGTTATTCCAGGGACTCTCTGAATAGAGTCATTGGATTGTGTCTTGGCATTGCCAAGACCAAGGCATCCTCCCCTCCCTGATTTCAGTGAAGCAAAGATCACGGCCAAGATGCTGAAAGAGCCCAAGAGGTACCACAGCCTCTGTGTTGCATTAGCTATGCTTCCATTGCCTATAAAGCTCTGCCGCTGTGTAAATAATGGAGCTGACACAGCACCTCCTGGGGTACGTTTTCTAGAGTTTCATAAGACCTTCAGTACCTGCTTGTTGGTGCCTTGGCACAACCAGCCTCCCCGTGATCTATAACGCTGACAGCTCAGCAGGCTTTTGAGGGATATGGCATACAAGAGTGTATTTCCAAAGTGTTGCATGGGCTTGGGGTTGTATTGCTCCCTGCTGACTCGCCAGGCTCGTGCAGCACTGCAATACTCTGAAAACTAACTCCTTTATGGCATGACACTCAAATCATGCAGCCCAGGGGAAAACAGGACGGATCCAGCCCGGTGGGATTGGTTGCAGCATACGCTGCTGGTGTAGCCTGCCGGCCAAGCAGCCTTGCTCCGGCTGACAGTCCGGCTCTGGCACAGCCCTCCAAAGCCCACTATGGCTCACAGTTAAGCCAAGGAAAAGATTAATGGGACTTGTTGTAATCTCTTCCGGCATCCCAAGAGATTAAAATAGTTTGTTTCACTGCTGGAGCATAATCTTGAGAAGGAGAGAATTAGCCTAAGGAGGATCATGGTGAAGGGTCCTTAACAGTGTGATTTAGAAAGTCCATCTGACCCAGGGTGCTGATGATCCTGCTCTAGTTGAAAATACACTGTGAACCAAACCACTTATTCCTCTTCTCCCCCTGCGGCTGCAACTTTGGATGGATTTCAAGGAAACAAAAGGCAAACTAAACCCATCCATGGGCGTGAGGAGTCTGTAACAATGGAGACACCTCTGCAAAGCTCCGAAACAGATGACTTTTCTGTGCATTTTCCCTCAGCCCTGCATTTTCTCCTTAGGAAAAGGGGTTCCCTGCGTTCAAGCCAAGCTCATCCAGAAAGACTGGGAGCCTTTCAGAGACCATGAATTTCTGGAAGGGAACATCTTTTGCATTTATGGACACCAGCACATCCAAGTGTTGCATGACAATGGCAAGCAATAACCAGCGTCTCGCCCTATAAAACAGATGTGAGGGAATGGTAATATGACCTTCATTCATCGTTAACAGCGTTTATCATGCGTTAGCCCCAAAATGGTCTCTTAAGGTCATCCTTTTCCCAGTGGAAGGTCTGGCCTGTTGTTTTAGGAAGCAATGCTTTAGTGTGGGCATGGGGCTTTGGTGTGGGCTATTGCAACACCCTGACCTCAAAGCTGCTTGTGTGGATGGAGCTCTCAACGGGTGGTGGGAGAAATGCAGTGGGTGATGGAGGGTACCTGCACGGTGAGCATGGGGATCTCCCTCAGAGCAAGAGTCTGCGAGTGCGGAGCCCAAGAGGGAGCTGCAGAGCGTTTAACACCACCAAATTAACCCCTGTGGACATGCAAACACTTGTTTACAGAGCAGAGAAAAGCAGAGATGGAAATTTATGGTGTCACTAAAAGAACTTCTCACCTGGAGTACAGAGAAGAGGAAAGAGACTGCAATATTTCCCACTGAAAGGAGGAGGAAAAGCTCTTAACAAATCAATACCCTTATTTAGTCAATAAACCCACAAAACAACTCCTCCAGGGGATAAACATGGAGAAAATTCACAGCTTGCAAACAGGCAGGCTCCAATTCTGGCCTTTGACAAGACAGTCACAGTAAATGCGCTTGTCTCTCTTGGTCGCAGGGAGTTCAGAGCGGGGCTGGTCTTTTGGGAGCACATGGGGCCGGGGGAGGCTGCAGGCTGAAGCTGCGCACCTGGGAGCGCAGGCAAAGAGGTGAAGGGTCTCAGGAGCACCCCGTGGCGAGGACGAGTACGTTAACTCGGGTTAACGTCTCTTCTCGGCATGGTGCATCAAGCACTGCTGGCTTCGGTGCTGTTATGCTGGGGAATGGAAAGGGGGAGCAGGGTCTGGGCAGGGATGCTGCAGGCAGGCTGGGAGCATGCCTGGGGCAAACCGCAGCAAGAAATGCATGAAGCTGCTCTCAGCAGTGGCTCAGCAACATGTCCAGCAGAAATGCAGAGGCACCTTAGCTTATAGAGAAGTTTGCAGGGCTGCGAACCTCCAGCAGCCAACAGCTGGAGTCAGAAACTCATGACACGGTCCTATGATGTGCAAGGTNCCCCATATATTTATTTTTGCTTAGCCCGCAGGCTTTACATCTTTAAGTTTTTCTCCGTAACCATGAACTAGAAATTTGCTTGGAAGAAATCCAAATTGTTCTCTTATTCACAAGATTTCAAGAGCCAGAGCTTTGGGAAAAAACAGCTCTGTCATTACAGTGCTCATGGTAGAGTCCCAGGAGCTGCCACACCAGAAACACAGCCAAGCATCATCATGGCACGGACTCCCAGCACCTTGCAGAGGAATCCATCACCCTTCAGCAGCACGAGCACTGGATACCAGTTGTCCCAAAACAAGTAAAATGAAGGCTTTTGTAGCAGTTTTGTTCCATCACAAACGAGCCTTTGGCCCTCTTGAATTCATTTTCTCTTTCTGTTCTCAGCCCAGGTCCCTGCAAATCCAGCTGTCAGTGCTAGACCTGGGGGAAGACACTGACCACAGGAGCCGGCAGGGACTTCCTGATGATTCAGAAGGGAACAAATGTAAGTCCTGTATGTTTTGGGCTGTGCATATTAGACTGATGTTGTCAGGGATACACAGATAAATGCATTACTCCTTGACCAGACACCGCAGAAGCAGATCAGCATTAACCCTGCCTTGGTTAAATCATCTTTACCTTCTACAAGGGATGTCCCAGCTATAGAGGAGAAGAGGGGATTGCAAACTGCTGAGGAGAGGTAGCTCTGCTATCACGTTGCACAGACCCCTGTGGATTAGAGGTGACAAATTCTGTCTCTCAGCTGAGCTTTGCCAGGACCGGTAGCTGTGTGGGAGCCAAAGACTCTGCCCGGGGGCTGTACCACTGAGACGCTCGGCCATGCCGACACCCCAAGGTGATGCCTCCGTCCATTGAATGGATCAGACGGCGGGACTGCATGCTGGCTCTGCTGGCCATGCAGAGTCTCTCCTTTCTACTGAGAACATGAAGCTGAGATAGAAACTTTGGGCCAGATTTTACAGGGAGCATTTTGGGTGGAAAACTGGAGGAATTCAAACAAAGCCAATGGCTTTCCATAGTGGTATCCAAGACTTCCATGACCTGATGGAGCAGAGAATGATTTCTTTCTGGGTCTATGATTTTCTCCACAACACGGTTGCAGACTGTAACGTGTGTTAAAAGGGAGACATCCTCAGTCAGGGCTCACCAATGTCGCTCCACTGAACTGTGAGATGCTCAGATTTATTCCAGCCAAGTCCTGGCCCAATATATATATTTCATGTTATATTTCATTTTTTTCTTCTCCCCTTTCCTCAGATGCTGTTCACTACCCAGAGCATCCGTCAAGAAATGAAGCACTTATTAGTATACGATAGCGCCTCTCCTCTTGTGTTTTTGAGTAAGCTCACGCTTGAAATGCAGCCAGAGGTTGAGTTATAGGCAATAGCTGACTGTTATAGTTCAAATCTGGCTCCTAATTGTGTTTTGGATCTGGGCATTCACAGCTGGGAAAGCTCCTGCCTAATCTTATTTATACTCTGATAAAATGCACGAGTCCCAGTATATATTAGTACTTCCTTCCAGAGACTGGGAAGTTTTTGGACTTGTTTGGGTAAGGTTCAGCAGACCTATACTGAGTTTAGAAATGGGGGGACCCAGGCACGGAAAGTATGCAGGAGAATTTGCACCCGAACTTGTCTCTCTGCTTTGGGTACCTGGGTTTGCATCATAAAGCTGCCGAGAAAAGTCACCAAGAACTGACATAGGCTCTTCCTGCATTTGGAGAAGACGTTCAGAAATTCAGGCAGGGACAAGTCATTTAATAAGTATGCAAGAGGCTGCTACCGCGGTGTAAAAATGAGGAATGCCTTCGTATTTGGGCTCGCTCAAGAAATCCAGATGTCTCCAAAATAAGGATCTGGCCCCAGTCACCTGGCTCCAAAACCGTGTCAGACCTTGGGTGTAGGGGCCAGACCCCAATCTCATCTCTACTGGTAAACCCAGAGCATTTCTATCAAAATGCTGAGATGTATGCCAGCATAGCTAGCATTGCATCCAGGCCCCTACCAGCTAATGCTCTAGTAATTGGATGCAAATGCACTGGCGTAGGCAAGGTATAGTGGGTTCAGGAAGATAAAGACACCTCAAATATGCTATATAGACAATCCATGTTTCCTGAAAGAGAGACATCTGTATCTCTAAATTTAGAAACGATACTCTCTTTCCAGTGGGTAATAAACCAGCAAGCGCTGTACATATTTTTTTCTATTTTGAATTCTGTTAACTGACAATTTAACCTAAAATCCCTCGTATTTTCTACTTGTTCAGCTGTAAATAGAGACTGACAGTTTATTTTCAAACATCCTGGTTAAAAAGAAAAAAACCACAACCCACCAACATTTGAAATAAATACTTATGGGTCCATGACAGACTACAGACGTGCAGTCAATGCTCCGCAGCAATCTCTTGGAGCTGTCACACTCTGTGATCGGTCTTTTACAAACACAAACACTGTTGATTTCTTATCAAATGTAAAACCTCCGCAGCTCTTTCGTAAATGGTTACCGCGAGCATGAAATCGACATTGTGAATCACATGTGACACTGCCTTGTCTGCTTGTAATTGAGCCGTGCGGGGAAGGCGCCGGCGCCGCGCCAGCCTCGCACGTGCCCCGCTCCCCGGTACCCTGCGAGGAGGGAGGATGAGCTTGGGCTGGCTGGGTGCTGGGGGGTTTGCTTCTTTATTCAGTGCAATAAATGCTCCATCCCACCTGGGTGGTGGTTTCAATTTCCATGGTGCTGTCATGGATGGGGTGCGGTTGGCTGCGAGGGGGATGTGTTTCTTTACAAGGGTGGGTTTGGGGTGGGAGACTGTGTGGGAAAGGGGTTTTGGGTGCTGGCTGTGCCATCCTGAGAGTGGCAGGGGGGAAAGCGAGACTGGCATGTTAGCAGGATCCCTTTCTGCCTGGGTACCCAAAATGCCATCTGGAAACCAGCAGTCTGTTGGGCTGCTGCCAGCAAACACCCCAGATGAAGTCCGTGGGTCCCAGTCCCGGGAGTGGACCTGCTGGTGGGGCAGGATCCCCTCTCCAACAGCACCCAGGATCTCTCTCCATTTCTGACCATGCAGCGGGGACAGCATGGCATGTCCTGGCTGCTCAGTGCCCACGCAACTTGGACAGACAGAAGCCCTCATCCTCTCCCTTCCCAATCCCTCCCATTTTTTAGTGTAGCCCAAATGAGTAATTCCCTGGGTTGACGTTCCCTGGGTGTCCCTCCAGGACGTGGCTTTAGTCCTTACTCTCCTACATTTGACACATGAGGTGAATCTGTTCTCTGAGCCTCCCCGACCAACTGGACAACCCCGAAATATTCTCCTCTTTGCACAGACATATTACCTAGCTTGGATCAGTACAATTGGCGTGACCCGTTAAAATAAACCACAGAGATACAACAGAGTTATGAAACATTTACATAGAAACATTTCCTGCATCTCTATCTATAAATAAAACTATGTCCTATTAACCAGGAGGTGGAAGATGAGTAGAAATAGAGTGGTCTATCTATTTATGTAATGATATAATCTATCTAAATAAAACTAATCTATTTTTCATGCCATCTATTTCTCTAATCTAAAATATACTCGTTACCATGGAGCAATGATGTCACTAAAATGAATGACACCCATAAATGCAGACGAGCTGTAGTTATTCTGATGATCCAGGACTTCTCTCTTTGCTCATTTGCTTAATTTTACACATGTGAGGAGTAGCTTGGAGCTAAATAGGATCACACCAGCAGCAAGCCGAGCAATGTTCCCGCTGACTGCAGACTCAGGGCCTTGCTCCATGATGTATCACACTCTGAGTGATTTTGTGTGCACGTGTGTGCCGTGGAGGTGCCTGTGCACAACCACCAAGAGAAGTGCAAACAGACTGTCTTTCACAATTCATTGCCAGCATTTGCTCAGTTCTGGATAATTGCTGTTTTATTTATCAGTGTTCTGGAACAGCACAGGGTTGGGTGCTGTGTGTGTTCTCCATTGCAAGAAGTTTAACTTAATGCAATGTTGCATTTAATTTATGGAATGCAGCCCGTTGCTATGGCATTGAGCACATAAAAAAATCAATAAATAAGTGAAATTGGTGTCAATGGGAATTTTGTACAAAGATGAGCAGCAGAGTATGACTCTTCATTTAGAAAGGTGAAGATACAATTTCGTTCACCCTTTCTGGATGTAGTTTAACCCCCTCGTCTTTGGAGAGGGGCATTTCCTGACCAAGAGTTATGTCTGTTTTGATTTTACTGAAGAATAATAAAAAATGTTTTCCTTTTGCTGGATTTATTGAGACCTTTGGCATTCCAGGACAGGATTTTCATATTCAAGAGTAGAACTTACAGTCTAGAGCATCCAAAGGAAATGAAGTTGTGTATCAGTATGATATATGCATTCATGGGAAAGTCCTTTGAAATGCAGATAGTGATTATTTGGTGAGCCAGGCAGGCTGAAGTAAATAGGAAGTCTCCAGTATACAGGATCCACATAGAGGAAGACAAAAAAAAAAATCCATCTGGTCAAAAATGACAAGATGTTGTGTCCCGTTGGTGTGGCCTGTTTGCATGGGGTTGCCCACAAGGTCACTTCTCCTCCACAAGATGTTCTTAAAACAGATACTAAATCAGCAATGTTGCATTGGGTTTTGCCTATGCAAAAATCAGAGCAAAAATCTAAGCGTGAAAAGGAAATCTCCCCCCCCAAATCTCTAAATTCAATTTTTTTTGCAATATCATCAGTCAGACAATTTAAACAGGCTCAAGCTAAAAATGGAGTTATGTAAATTGTGGTGTGAAGTGGGTATACAACTGTGGCCATATTAGATGCCAAAGTGTCGCTGCATTTGGATCCGGAGAGAAACACAAAATCACACAGAGTGTGATACATCATGGAGCAAGGCCCTGAGTCTGCAGTCAGCGGGAACATTGCTCGGCTTGCTGCTGGTGTGATCCTACAGGAAGGGTGGATAAATGGGGAAGCAAGGCCTTACACATAGATCTTTTAAATAGAACCAGAACTACAGAAATCCCCATAACTATCCAAGATTTCTTGCCTTCTGGGCAGCAGCCTCACCAGCTTTTAATGAATTATCCAAGTGGGACAAACCTTTGCACTTCTCTTCCCTCTGCCATAGAGCTGCAGGAGAATTTGGGCAGGTGATTCCCAGGAGGTGAACATGCAACGTCCCTGATGAGACCAGGAGGACGAAGCCGGAGGTGGAAGCAGCCCAGACCTAAGGTACTAATCTATGTCGTGCTATCAAAATAACCCACATGCTCACTGGCCAGGCCCTAGCACCTGGAGGCCAACTAGAGAGGATTTGCCACTGAGCTCAGTATTTAAGGTTTCCTGCATCCTTTATTGCTGCCATCCTTTTGGTTCGTCATCTTCCCCTTCCTCCCTCTGTGGAGGCTGAAGCTGTGACAGATGCGTTTGTTGGCTTGATTCAGAGCCCACTGGTGCCAGCAGAAAACCTCCTCTAGACTTCAGCAGATTTTGGGATGGACTCCTGGCACCCGACTTGGATGCTGTCCCCAGGACAGCCCCCATCGTGCTGACCCACATTCAGCCCTATGCATTTCCCATCTGGGAAAGCCCTGGGAGCTCCCAGGAGTGACTTGTTTCAGAGGACTGGCTTCTTGAAAGCTGCTGAGGATGGCAGTGGGCTCAGATGCAGAGTTTCCCCATCCTTTGAGGGTCTCCTGCTGCTCCCCATGCCCAGGCGCCTCTTGTGGGGTGAGGATGGGAGGGAGCAGCCCAGGATCACCCACCCTGTGGGAGAGTAGAGCTCACCGGAGACTGACAAGCCCCTGGCCAGCCCTGGCTCTCCCTGAATGAGAGGGGAGGGGAAAAAAAATCAAAACTTTAAGGTATATGAACTGTGAAATTAAATCGAAATACTCAAATAAGGAATCACATAACAACATAAGCAAAGATGTTTACCAGGGCTTGAAGTTAAATACAGATTTTTTCATAAACCTTAACACCAAATGCGATAAAGTTCTCTGGAATGTTAAATATAATTTACAAGGGAAAAAACGTGCCCTGCTGCCATAAACCATCTTGCGCGGTGTCCCTTTCCAGGGATCAGTCCAGGAGCAGAAGGAAACATGCACCGCGATACCTCGCTCAGGATTTCCCTATCCAAAGTAATCACGGCCGCACTCAGTGAGCAAGCAGCTCTTTCTCAATTCGCAACGCAGCCAACAAACGGGAGCTAATTAATCTGTGCTGCAGCTCCAGCGAAGGGGCTGCCCGGAGTGGGATCGTTGGGTCGGGCTGCTCGCTGGCGTGGGGTCCCAGCTGCCCCGGTACGGGGTCCCAGGCAGGCAGGAGCACGGCCCAGCGCCTTTCATCGCCCATCTGGACTTTGCAGTGCCTGCGCTGAAGCTGGAGAGTTCAGTCCAGGGAAAATCACGGTCTCGCAGGACGCTTATTCCTTGACTATTGCCCTTCTCTCTCCCCTGGCGTATCTGACATTAACACCCCGAACTGACAGCACAAAGGCGGCATCTGGATAACATAGCCTGTGGCTCTGGAGTCACGGCTGGTGGACTTGTGGTGTATCCAGATATATTCATTAAAACACTAATCAAGCAGAAGCTCATTTGTGGAATTGTCTTTGAATTTAAAAGAGAAAAAAGATGGTCAAACTACAAAGCCACTGCAGTCCAGAAGCGCTCTTCCCATAAAAGACATTCGACAGCCCAGGCTAGTTAACGCCAGCCCCGCTCCTGGATGCCCGTACGGGTTTGCCAGGTCCTGTCGAAATGCCAGGGAGTTACTATCCAGGCATGGTGGTGGCAAGCTGGGGATGAAGAGCTCCTCTGACATGCTGTGAGCTGCTCCCACGCATCTACACACAGAGGCAGGTCTGTGTGTATGTCTACATGGGTAGATCCTCCCCTGTGGTCGTATTGGCATGTGGCAATTATTAGAGGAAAGAATAGAAATATATAAAATAAAAAACATGCATAGAGACCATTTCACTGTCATCCCCCTCTCTTGTGATGGGGTGCAAGACTTTATCTCTTCCTTCTTATCATCAAAACTCTGAGGCTGTGAATTGCTCCCAAAAGTGAACGTCCCTCCCACAAGTGTAATCTTGATGGGACTTTTAAAATTTCTAAATGCAAGAAATGGTCTGTCTCATGTTCCTGGTGTCCACAGCAGCTTTAGTAACAGCCACCATTTCCTGGGAGCAGAACCAGCACATACCAGTCTCTGTTCTCTTCATGATACAGGCAACAAAGAGGGAGGGATGATGCTTGCACAGGGCCCAGACCCCAGACTTGGTACATTTTGTCCTGGACCAGTGGCAATTTTGAGTTTTTGGACCTGGGCCTAGGACAGACCCTCCTCCAAGGGAGGGGAGGTAGAGATGAGTTGCTGGAGATGAACATTTGTGCTGAAGGGAATTTTTCCCTCTAAAGACAAGTCACTGGGACTTGTTCCTACTGCAATTGGGGACAAAACTCCACCTTGACTTCAGAAGGGTCTGAGGGCTGTTCGGGAGCTGAGCAAATAGCAGAGCGACTCTGGCAGCTGGAGAGGAGCAGCGGTGGGGTCCAGGGCTTGGGGACAACCAGACTTAACCAAGAAGAACCCAACCTCTGTAAAAAACCCCAAAAGCCAAAACCCAAATCCGCCAAACCTTACAGGAGAGAAAGTGCCCTCAAGACTAGCTCCCCACTAACAACTTCGCTGGACAAGGAGATATATATGTGCTAAAACTAAACTAATTTTCAGCCTCTTGGAGGAAACAAAATGACTGTTGCTATCATGGTGTAGCGTGAAAGCCTGGGTCACGGGGGGACGGGAGGCAATCCTTTGTTCCAGCAGTCCCAGGTGCATCATGTACTGGGCAGAACTTTAGCTTACAATTTGGGATTAAAGTAAATCCTAGTATTTTTCTGCATGCCTGCCCGCTCCCTGGCTCCCAGAGACTGCTGGGTAACTGCCTATTATCCCGTGGTTCCACTTCAGTGCCCTCCCCAATAAAACTTTTCATATCCTTATAAACGAACTAGATTGCCGTGTTATAAACATTTACACTGTGCTAACAGATCATCTCCGCACATCAGAATTGGCTAAATTCCCTTTTCCAGATGAATATATTGAAGGAGATTAGAGATATGATAGCTTTTCAGATTGCTGAACCCAGAGAAATTAGTTTAGTGAGCATTTACAGAGGCTAAATTGGAACCATTAAATAGTGGATTAAATTGATGGTACTTTCATTGTCTGTCCTTCGGTACTGCTGTAAAATCAATTAGCCGTCACTATTCCATTCTCCATATAGTGAGATTGTCAGCCTGGCTAGGAGCTGCAGAGCCTCACAGCAGTAGCAAGCAGTGTGAAAATACACCTATTAGGTGATGTGGCATGAAATAACATCATAGGGCAGAATGTCCCAGTGAGATTTATCCCAGCCTTATCTCTACTTTAACAGAGAGGGGACAGACAATAGACTCTGGTGACACTCTTATCCTCCGAACATGTGCACCGGGATGCTCTCTGGACTGCCAATTATTACATCGCCTCTTGACTGTCCTGAATTTTGCATCGGAAATCCCCGCTTTGCCCCCCTCTTAAACTGGCAGTGTCCCACATTAGGAGCGGAGGATTTGAGCAGAGTAGGTTTGCATCTGATTTGGGAAAAAAAAAAGAAAAGATACCAACTTTCTCCCTCTTGCTTTTGTTACAGCAGCTCTGAGTCCTGTTAGCTGGCTGATTTATTAGCATGTCTCCAGCCTGTTTTGGGGCCCAGCACAGCTTTGCCACAGCCAAAGAAACTGAGGCACAGGCACGAGTGTCCCACCACCTCCCTGAGAAATCAGAGGCATGACATAGTCCAGAGTACTGCTGATGAGGACCACGCCAACTACTTGCCAGCCCTTTTCAGCTACAGTTACTTGTTTTGTACTCTTTCCTACATAGGAGAAAAAACAGAAAAGGGTAAATAACTTGTTCCCAGGTCATGGGGTGAGTTGGTGCAGATGAGCTCTCTTCATCCTCAACCCACCAACGTCCCACCACTGCTCTGCCAGGAGGAGAGTGAAGCCCTGGAGCACTGCTTGCACCCGCTGCATGCAACTACCTCCTAACGGGGAAAATGGAAATATTCACCAAGTTTGTGCTATTGAACTCTCCTCGTAAAGTGTGAAATTAAAAAGTAGTGAGGAAAACAAGTCTCCTAAATTTAAGCTTTAACCTTTTGACCTTGCTCCTGCAGTTTTTTGTCCCAGGGGAGGTCTCATCCCTGGTTTGAAAAGCTATCGTCCCCATTGTCAGCTGTGGGGTGAACTGCAGGAGATTTCCATCCCCAGAGAGCTTTCCTTTCAATCTTTAAGCAAGTTTTCTATTGAACATGGAAATGGAAAAAACCCCACATTTCCAATAAAACTGCATCCAGTTCCAATTTCTTGCATTGACATGGCAAAGTTTTTAAATCCCTTGTCAACATCTTAGTTTTGCTTCACGAAGGAACCATCTGGAGCTGCTGACCTTCATGTTAAATGTTTGCTAGGCTTGTAATATGGACAGTCTGTCTCCTGTTCTCAATAGTGTTCCTCTTTGCAGGGGTGAGATGGGACCCCAACTGCTCCTCACTTAGTTTAGTGTCCTAAACTCAGAGGATGTTCAAATTCCCCCTTCTCCTGAGCAGGATGTGGGGTGAAGTGATGATTTCAGTGCAGTTGTATTTTATGCAGTGGTCCTCTGCCTGATCTAAGCCCTTCTCTTTTCTGGCTGAAGTGGATGCAGAGCAGCATCCCCATCGAGATCTGTAAAACACCGTGCACACTCGCTGCAAGTGCTTGTTCCCCAAATCTCCATCTCTTGAGTCCATAAAGATGTCCTGTCTGTGAAGACCACACAGTGAATATGGGGTAATGCTCCCACATGTTCTCAGCTCACGGAAGTGGGGGAAGATGTGCACGGTAACAGGTAATGTCAGCCCAACACTTTTGCCCTGGATTTGGCCATGTTTACAGAGACACCCTCCACTACTCCCCTAATCAGGTCTCGCCCTCCTCCAGCCAAGGCAGCAATCAGTGCTTCATTATCACTGGAATCTCATTGCTAATTGAGGTCTGAGAGCCTTTATTTCCTGGACATCTCATGCATGGTGAGGGCACCACCTTTCGCAAATAAATCATGTCATCGTCTGTTTGGCATCGCTCCCCCTTGCAGAGGGCTAGGGATCACAATAAAAATACTTGTTTCCTCAAAACCATCCTTAGAGTTTCACCCCTCCACCACTTGGCCCTCCACAACTACCTTGGGGTTTCCAGCACCTCTCTGTAGACAGAGCCTCCACAGCGGATCTCCGTTGTCAGTCTAGAGTGAGTTTGTCATGCTATGGGTAGCTGCGTACATGCAACAGCAATTTCCCTATCTAAATCCATTTATAGCCAGCATATTTTTTTTTTCATGCACAGCATCTTCTGCTGTCCCTCCTCTTGTAATTCTTACAACTCTCTTTCTGCAGGAAACATCTTGCCTCTTCTAAAATTTTTCTTCTCTGACTTTTCAGGGATGCCTGTCTGCAACTGCTGTAGGGACAGATTAAGTGAGTGTAGGAGGGCTTCAGGATGATGAAACATGTGCTGGTGCAAATCACAAGTTTCCATCTTTTCATAGTCCATACTTCCCTCCCAGGGAAGGAAGAACTGATGTGACCTTGAGAAAGTCACACTGCCCATCTGAGCCTCAGTGTTCCATCTACTGGGACTCAGATCAGGTACCTCAGGGAAAGCTCCCTCCTGCATGGAAACAATTTCTTCTTCTCTTCTTCCTCTGAAGTTAAGCCGTTGTTTCTCCTATATTTTTTATTGCATGTGACATCCTCTAAGACTCTCTGCCTTAGTTCACGTTATTTCTTATCTACCTTAAAATTTCCACCCCGTGGCTTCGTCACTCCCTTGTGTCCTCCTAGCCCAGCTGCATCACTATCCTACTTCAGCCTTGCCCGCGATGCTCACCCTAACATGCAAGGCAGACACAGCAGAGCAACAACTTTACCTTGGAAAAGTACAGTTTGGCAACCTACTTTCTTAAAATTGCTCAGCCTGGTGACCATAGTCCTTGATGGCTCACTGTGGATCCCATAGCAGACTGTAGCAAGTCACACTTTCCGACTCAAGAGTTCACCCCTTGTTGCTGATGGAGGGTGCTGTTCCTCAATCAACAGAGCTTCAGCAATCAGCCTGCAAGACAGATCTAACTGCTTCTGCCATTGCCCCATTTATCTTCATTTCCATTTTTGCGTTGATGGGTATCATACACCACAAAGAGCCAGCCCAGCCGTGAAATGACACTGGACTGGCAACCTCATAATTATCCGGGCTCACGTATCAATTCTCTTCCATCCCTTCGTGACACTCCATTGCTTCCTCATAACTTCCTCATCTGACAGATCAGCACTGTGCACCCGAACCGCCTGAGAGCCCCTGGGTAATAGCCTCAGGGACAAAGTTAGCCCTGGCAGAAGTGGGCAAAGATGCTTGTTGGCTTCAGCGGGAGTTTTGCTCACTTTGTGCCAAGCCCGAATTTTGTCCAATCTCTCTTCCATTCACACAAAGTCCTCAACTCCTTTATCTGCTGTACGGAAAAAGTCTTGGGGGGTGCTGTAGAGTACAGAAACATCCCTGGCTCATGCAGAAGCTTGGAGATGACTCCTCGTCCATGTTTACTGTGATGTAGTCTGTCTTAAAGTATTCTTTAAGTCCTGTCTCTAGGCACATTCATATTTTTCCCCCATATTTTGCACTAAGACAACATCGAAGTGTCTGCTGAGGCAGGACAGGGTTGGTGCTGGCGCAGTGCACACCAGCTTATTGATTAAGTGCAGAAAGCCTGAGCTCCACCCTCTGCACCCACCTCCACTGCAGAAGGTCCTCAGCAGAGCATGAAGGCCATGGTAAAGGAGAAGAGGGTTGTCTGCCTTGGAAACCAAAGGCCACCGACCCCCAGGCTGGAGCAGGACCTGGACCTTGGCCCAAGGCTTGTCTGGGAGCTGCTGTGTATCCATGTGGTTTCACACTGTTAACGCTGGGCAAAAAGCCAGCAACTGGTGCATTTTATACCTGCCTATGGTCCCCGTGGCTCTGTCTGGTCCTCGCTGACTCAGACCTGGCATTGGGGGCTGCTCCCCTGGGTTCGAGGTGCAGCACTGCAAGGATCCACCCTGCTCTGGAGCTGTAAGACCCCCCGCTTGCTCAGTGAGCCCCAGGGATGGTTTGGCCTGACTCTTTCTTTTTCCTCTCCTTGGGATGCACTTAAAACTCCCCTGGTCATCCAAAGTGATTGTACCACGGATTTGGACATGACATGAAGATGTCAGAGGGGCAAGTGTGGGTAACACTGGTTTTAAATTTATTCCCCCGCAGAGCCTGGCTGTTTCTCCCAGAAGACCTCCCCTGTTTTGGGGCACAGCGATTGCAGGATGAGCCACAACCGTGGGAGCACTGGGGTGGGCTCTGCAAGAGGGCTAGGGGACTTGCCCCATCCCGTTCAAACAAACTGCAATGCCCAGCAGCAAGCCTCAGCCCAAAAACCCCCTTGGAGATGCTCCCCCTCCTCAGCACTCAGGCAAAACACAACCCATAGACAGGTACCTGCCACGAGCTGGAGGAGAAGGAATGCTGGGCAGAAAGCTGGCAGCAAATCCTTGGAGAACGGGGGACTTTTATTCCTGCTGCCGCTTGCATCCCGGGGCCGGGCGGGTGAGGAAGCCTCACTGGCTTCCCCGGTGCTGGCAGAGCTGCGCAGGCAAGCTGGGCAGTGGGTGTTGCGCTGCCCGAGCCCCTGCTGCTTGAGGCAACTGCCTTCCTCGCCTGCGTCCTGGGCCCCTTCTGCCCATCAGATAGGCACAGCATGTGTCCCCGGTGAGGGGGGGGAGGCCAGATCCTGCCGTCTGGGGGAAGAGGGTGGCTCATGCAAGGTTGTGCTCAGCTGGGTGCAGGGCTGCTGAAGTCAGGGAGAGCCTCACCACTGTTTTTTAATTTGCTTTGGATCGTGGCCATTATCATTAGAATAATCTCAAGCAGGTGATAGGCAGGAGTAAATTAATTCTGAATAAAAGCATTCGGGGGTGGGTGCCAAGGAGGGGCAGGGGTGGGCATTGGGTACTGCCTTCGCGGGTCGGTCAGAGAGGATGTTTGGTGACAAACTGGACTTGGACTCACCTTGGAAGGAGAATATTTCCCCTCTGATGTTACATTTGTTTCTGGCTAAAGATCCCCAGATCCAAAATGCATGAGCCAGTGTTTAACAACAGATGCAGAGGGTGGTAGGAGTGGGGTTATTTATGCGATTTTATTTTTATTTTGCCTTGTCCACTGAAATCATGTGCATGAAAACAATTGAAAATAAATTATCTCCCATCTCCAGAAAGAACCTTTCACTGTTGTTCCTGGAGCCACCCGGACACATGAACAATTAATCCTCGACTCCAGACCCAAGTGACTCAACCAATAAAACAGCTGTCAGCTGCCGGTCCTGGGGAGGTGCTGCCTAATATCCCAGGAGAGGATAATTATTCTTATCTGATTTGGCTCTGGAATGAAATCATAAAAAGCCTCGTCCCATTCTGTAAATTCAGTTCTTCTTAGCAGGTTAAGCAGAGCCCAAATGACTAACATTTCTGTCAGCACAGACTCTGGCTAAGGGCTAATATACCATGAAGAATAACCCAATAATAAATCTTATTATAGGCAAGGAAGGGGGGAAAAAAAAAAAGAGAGACCATGCAAGAGTGTGAAACCTCAGAGACGACCCAGGAGGGTGCGAGGCAATTTCAGTGGCTGACAAAAGTGGTTTCAGATTGCCGTTCAGAGGGAAATTTCTGAGTCATTTTATTAAAGATTCCCCAGAATATTGACCCAATTCTGAATGTTTTGGGTGGAAGTGTTTCTGGAGCCAGAGACTTATTTTCTTGTTCTTTGGGTGTTTCTCTTTGCTACAAGCAATGCCTCTTGGTGTGCAATGAACAGATATTGTAAAGATACACCCCCCACCACAGAGAGAGACACTTCTTTGAAAGCATGGCAGTGATTTGGGAACAGTGACCCCCCCAACAGGCCTTCAGTGCTCCCTGGGATGGAAAATGCCCCTGGAGCCTGGAGGTGGACAAAACTGACGCCACACGCTGCATCTCCCTGGCAGGTAGACCCAGGTCCCTTGAGTTTTCCTGTGCCTGGAATGTCTCCAGCACATCCCATCCAAGCTTGTCAGACCCATCCCCATGCCCTGTTGTGCTGCAGGGACAGACCAGTGCAGGACGAGGGCTGGGTCGCCCAACATCTTGTGGTGGCAAAGAAGCTGGAGGTGGAAGCTGAGCTGGGTAAGAGCTTCAAAACCAAATGATTGGGTCTCTCCTTTGGATGAATGCAGGCTCAGATGCTGAAGTCGATGTCTGGGAAGGACCTGCTCTTTGGAAATGGTGAGCTCTCCCTCATCGTGCCAAGATTTACTGCCTGGGTGGAAAGTGCTTTGTTGGGGGGATGGGGCACGGTGTTGAGTTTAAAGTTCAGGATGACCTTTGTTGTTGCCTTTCATACCACCGATCAAGAGGCTCCTGGAAATAATGACCGTGCAACTCAATCATCTGATGTCCCTGGGTCTCTATTTCCACCGGTCCCCCCGGCAGGCAGTTTCCCAGGCGAGCAGGTTGGACACCGTCTAAAGCGCTATGTGGCGGGACCCCAGCAGGGTGTGGGGATGGCTGGGGAGAGAGCTCAAGGGGCGGTGCAGGGGGTCTTGAGTTTGGGAAATGGCTGAGAGGTCTGGCGAGGCGGAGCTCTGCAGAAGATTGATGGCAGAGCTCTGGTGCCACCAAAGCATTTCTCCAGCGCCTGGGAAGGACGTTAAGGAAGAACGGGGACCTGGTGGCCAGGACGGGCTGGTGAGGAGCCTCAGACCTCAGCAGGGAAACCCCAGTCACAGCCACGCAAATCATGTATACTTTTGCCTTTGGTTTGTTGCTCCCAAGGAACCAGCAGTGGCTGGACACTTGGGATACCACAGGGACAGGGACAAAGAACTGGGGAGGGGTGGTAAGGAGATGCCCTCAGTGCCAGAGGGACTCAGGACCTGTCTTATCTTCCCAGGGCTGCCCGGGGCTGTTGCACCATGACATTGCCATTGCAAAGCATGCAATTCTCCCACGCCTCGCTGGAGGGGTGGTCAGATACAATTTCAAGGAAAGGCAAAGCCAGGGCTGGGGGTAGTGGTGAGTCAGCGATGCTGTCTCTGGGCCGAGGATGAGGAGTTAGGAAGAGCACCAGGGTACAACTGCACTGGGGAAGGTGGTGTGTGCCCAAGGCAAGAGGGGCTGCAGCAAGGGTTTCTCATGAACTGGCATGACCTAGGCTGTCCCTACAGCACAAGGTGTTTTGGCAAGGAGCAGGGCAGCTGTGCTGATGAACAGCAGGTATTCAGAACAAGAGGGACAGGGCCCACAGATGTCACCCAGATGCGAGGTCATCTTCCATCCCTCCTGGGCAGAGACATCAGCTTTTACAGCTCTTTCCTCTTTGGAGCTGCCTACGACCATTGCACAGGGAGCAAGGGCCCAGCGAAAGGCAATATAAATACCACACATTGCTGCTTGCACCCAGAGCGCCTCCCAGTCAGGCAAACCAAATCTCTAAAAAGGTGGACAAATATTTGCTGAGAAAGGCTCTTCCAGGCCTGGCTTGGGTTCAGGCTGATGGCTGAATTCTACATATAATCTGGAGAGGCAGGGCCTGGGATCTGGATTTTTTTAAAAAAGAGGTTTATCTGTTTATGGAAGAAATGTTAGGACTGCTAGGATGTGCTATAATCCCTCAGAAACGGACATAAATCTAGGATGGAAACAGCGTATATAAATTTCTATAAATCACATAGTCTTTACTACAATCTGGGTACAATTAGATAATACTGCACTAATACAGCTTTATACAATTCATTTTCATCCTTAAAACCCCTCCGAAATTCTGTTTCTGGAATAACTTTGATTTATGCCTCATTTTCCTTTCCAGTGATTGTATCTCCATCTGGTGGGAGTGAAGAACTGGTAAGACTGACCAGCACAGACCAGCTAAAAGCCACGTGGGAACAACAGTTTAGTTGGAGGTGAGCTTTACTGTTTACTATATGAAGATCTAAAGAGAGAGAAACAACTGGTTATATCACCCTGGGACAATAAATTAAATCACCTCAGAGATGGAAAAATAAAAAAAGAGGAGTGAACTGTGACCACATGAGGGATCTGGTCTCCATCAGAGCGAAGCACAGAGTGGTGCAGTAGTGCTGGTAAAATCAAAGATCCCTTTGAAAGAGGAGTGCCTTCAATGAGGAAGCTGCAACGGTTCAGGAAGGGGCTCAGGCGGCCCAAAGGCCACTGTGGGTTGCTCCAGTCAGACAGAGGGAGAGGGTGGCCAGGGATGGGAAAGGCTCAGCGAGCCCTGCTGACACGGTAAGGGCCCGTCTGGACATGGAGCTCGAGACAAAGAAATGAGGCCAGAGAAAGTGATGGATCGACAGCAGTCGCATGGGTAGCAGGAGAGCAAAAATTGCCTCCACTGTGAGTTGCGATGCAAGGCGAATACCTTTTTCAGCTGAATACCTAAGTTGATGATCATGCATAGCTGGTGCTTGGAAGGATATTCCAACTTCTCTCTGCAAAGGCAGACATTTGCATGTACATCGATTAACTTTACCCATGAGAGATCTCGGTCCTGTGTAGCTTTGAAAGTGTTCAGATCTGATTACCTTATTAAGTCCAATGCTCATTTTTAAGCCACTATCTGTAGAAGACATCATGCTCCAAATTGTACCTGGCTTAGCTTTTATCTCAGATGCCTGCTTACCATAAAAGCCTGGAAAGGCAGTACAGTAACTTCTTCCAATAAAAAAATTAAAAGCTGAGATTTCTCTGGCAAAGGGAAGCAATCAGTCAGTGATATTGAAAGATCCGTCCTCAAAGTATAAGGCAAAGAATGAATAGACTTCTAAATCAGTCAAACATTTTAAACATCCCTTTTGTAATTGACAATTTTGTAATATTTATTCACAACAGATCTGATTGCTGGATTCCCACTGGCTCCCCTCAGGAGGGTTTGCGTGAAATCAGTTTGAAATGGTGTGTCAATTTTTTTCTGAAGTCACCATCTGGCTGATAGACTTGAGTCTGTTCTAATACACTGACCCAGTGAATCGCTGCTAAACAATTCCCAGGAGTCTCCACTCCTCTCGCAGGCAATCCGGGAGAACGCTGCTGGGAGAGAGCGGGTGAGACAGGCATATTTTAATGCGTTATGTTGAAGGATTGTAAAAGAATTTGATTTATGTAAAGAAACAGAAATCTTGGGATGGTCTCGTTCACTCTTGCGCCCTCGTGCTGGTTTCAAATGTGAGGAGAGGTTCACGCCCAGCATTAATGACCTGAAAGTACCTGAAATTGTGCTGGGGGGGGAAAAAACCCCCAACAAATAAAAACCCACAAAAAGCCCCCCTCCGTGATCAACAGCAAGGAACCCAAACATGTGATAGCAACAACCCCGACCGCTCAGCTGGCAAAAATAAATAGTGGATCAAATAGATCGCACATCTATTTCAAATATGTGACAGTATATAGATGACACTGGACTCCTGCAAAATCAGCCCCATTCCGTATTACCAGAAATCCCTGGGATGAAATATGATGGTCCATGCTTTAAAATAGATCAGTTTAACTTACAGTGTGAAATGGGGCCTCAGCATACGCGTTTTGTATGTTCTCCTACATACCAGCGATGAATTCATATGGTACATGTTGATAATTAGATGCTTCCTCTCATCATCCCTCTGCAAAGTATTGCTGCCACCCTTGTGAATTATATTTTCTACTATGCAAGAGACTCTTTGTCATTGTGTTCCCTAGCCCCAGAGCACGTGCGCACACACTGCTGTCACAGATACAACATTGCATATGTACCTATACACGTGTTTGTGTACATATCCACATATACACATAAGCTTGGCATAATTCTAGGATGACTGATTTTTTTTGACAGGCGAGTAAATCCTCATTATAACATTTGTTTTTTTCCATTACCATCAATCATTATTGTACGTGTGATCAAGCAGAATTTGTCTTTGGCTGCTTAAAATTTTCCTGATAGTTTTTCAAGGCTAAATATCATCTCTAGATAAATAACACTTAGTGTAATAATGTGCATGCTAAAGAGCTGATCCAAACCCCACTGAAATCACGTGAAGGGTATTGGCTCAATGGACATTGATTTAAGTCCTAAAGGATCATTTGTTTCTCAACAGAACCCCAGTAAGAGACTGAACATGGAGAATGTTTTATAGGGTTTGATTAATTCCCTCTTCTGCCAACGGAGTAAGGCTACGGCACGTAACTACTGATCAAGGCAGAAGAGTAAGTGGGTATCTAAAGCCTGTGAAAGTATCCAGAATACCACAAGGTGGTGAAACATGCAGCAAAGTTTTTTGCAAATCTATTCAATTTTTAAATGAATTTGCTTCAGCTATGCTGGGGTCCATTCTGCAGGTCTGTCCGATGGGAACTTAGAGAAAAGAAGTGTTTGGGAAGATGGGCAAGAAACAGCAGGAGCAAAGGTTAAATGGAGAGCAGGAAAAAACTGAAGTGGTCATCCAAATCCATAGACCAGGGTACCAGGAACGGGGAAACAAGTGTAGACTGGATCGGGACACCTCCAGGATATCTTGCCTTATTGCCACATTTGAAGGACCTTGCCTGGGGGGGTCCTGGGATGCGCTCAAACATCTTGATGTCTCTGCACCCAGTATCTGTTGGGGGCTGCTTCTCTCATCAGAGGGCACAAAACTCCCCCTGCAATTCATCCCACCATTAAAAACTTGCAGGGAATCAGAGCTTGCCAGGACTGGATGGCAAGTGCTCTCTGCAAGCATTGTAATTAACAGTAAGTGTAATTAAACTTTTAACACCAGCTAAGCTCAATATCTAAGATCTGGGGGTTAATGTAGCAGTTTTCAAAAGGACAGGAAAATAAAGTAGTAATAAAATAAAATGAACATTGCAAGGACTCTGAGGCATGCTCGTCCTCTGCACAATCCAGTGACAAACGTGTCCCGGGTATTTTCGGCTGCACGAAGCCCTCAGTGCTCCCTGCTTGCTGGTTAATTATTTTGTTACTGTGGGGCCGTGCAGGTTTGGTCACTGGGTGGATCACAGACCACCGACAGCCGGGAGGACAGGAAGACAAGCTCTGAAGCAGCTGCAGAAAAAAAGTGTTTGCATCCCACTTTCTCTCCCCATTTCTGGGCTTGCAAACTGGGAAGAAACAGATGGGAGGGAAATAAAATTGATGGACGAACATTCAAAGTTTATCCTCATTTTTAGTGGGTTGTAGTGGAGACCATTGTGGCAATGCTGTGCAAGATGTTCTTGGGATTTTTTTTCTTTTTCTTCCAAGAAAGTTCAGTGGTTCTTGGGTTATAAAAAAGGATGAGAAACAGAAGTAAAACTGACCTGTGAGGCTTGGATAGGTTTGGGGGTGATTGACCCTTGCCAAGCCTGTGAGGCTGGTATGGAGGAGCCCTGTGCAGGGTCCTGGGTGCTGCTGGATAGGAGCAGGGGCAGCAGCACCCATGCTGGGGTGCCTCCCTCTCTGCACCTCAGATGCCAACAGGTTTAGGAGGTCATCCCTTCCTGGGCTCCCTCCTCCTGTCCCCTGTCACCTGTCCCTGTGGAGAAGTGTCCTGGCCAGCATTGGTAATTCTTGGTGCAAGCCCACATAGGTGAGGGACATGCGTCTGTCTAGTCTTTGTCACGGTCAGGTCACTTTGCCTGTTGTTTTGCCAGTTTTTCCCAGGTTGGATCTAAAGAGAAAAGCATTTTTCTCAGGAATAGGCTTTTTGTCCTTGAAGGATTCTGCTGTTGTCTCCTTACTTCTCTTAATTGTATAACCCTAAGGTATGCCTCAGATTTACACAGCCTAAATCCAGCCTTATTTGACTATATTTGTCGTTATTCCAATTAATTGTGCATCAACTAATTGTGTAACATGGCTATTTGCATGTCAAACCAGGGTCCTCATGCTGTTCTTTGCAGTGTAATTGCTCTGGCTAAGTGAATACCAGGAATATTCCTGAGGTTTCAGCCATTAATCAAGGTCTGTTGAAAGGAATATTAGCACCCTGGGAAATAAAAAAAAAAAAAAGAAAGATGCAAAATATCAATGAGATTTTTTAAATTAAAAAGAAGCCTTAAATGCAACAACAAGATGAGTATGAAGGCCAAGGAAGGTCTGGCCAAGCTTACAAAGGCCAAGTCCTCTGGAGGTCTGGAGGGTCGGGAGATGCTTACTGACAAATGAAGGGGTAATGGTTGGGCTTTCTTTTCTTGGTGCCCATTTTGGGGTTGTTTGGGCAATGCTGCTGAGCAAACAGTGATAGGACTCTAACCGTGTACAGGAGCAGGGACCCCAGACGTCAGTAGGAAGGTCTTTTTAGAGTTGGATGTCTTGAGGAAGCAAAGTAGGGGGCTGTCTAGGACAACCCCATGAAAGTGGGGAAATAGTTGGCTATTCTGGATGTGGAAAGGCGAGGTGCTGCTGCAGGGGAAGAGGCTGGGGTGCGGGGATGGACCCTGCCACTGCGGGGAGCATTGTGGGGGTTGTTCACCATGGGACAGCAGGCTGATACCTGTGCAGGGACACCCCGGTGAGCAATTCCCTCCTGGGTTGGAGAAATTGCTCCCTGAACCCTTCACTCACTGCCCTGGTTGGAGAAGACACCCAGAGGGTTGAAGCTCCCACCAAAGCTTTCCAGCTAACCAGTGCTGAGACAAATCCAGGCCTGGGATCGCTCTCCTTAAAACACCCTCAGGAATATTTTGGGAGGAATGAGAGAGATGAACCATGGCCTGCTTCCAACCACCCACGTGTCCCCAGAACAGCAGAGGCACCGGTGATGAACGGTCCCTTCCCTTTGGGGAAGGATGGATTTTTATTGTCAACACTGTTTGCCCTGGTGATGTATATAAGGTTGCTGTGGGAGAAACCAACTGAAGGCTGCAATGATGGAAAATACTATTAATATCCTTGATGAACTATCGCTAACTTAGTCAATGAGTTAGTGACAGATCTGGTGCTGAAACTCAACTGCTCCTGTATCCCAGACCGGTAACTGGTCCATTGCATTTTGCTGCCCCACATTACATAGCTTAGGTGTCTCAGAAAAAAAATCACGTTTAGGAGAGCATCAAGGATGCTAATCAAGGATTATCAAGGATAATCAGGATCCTCAAGGACATAATCAGGATCGTCTTGCAAGAAGGAGGCTTGCAAGGTGTGGAGCCCGCAGCGATGGCACGCTTTCGGCCACGTTTCCACACCTTTCCCAAGCTGGCAGGGAGACCTGTGAATGCCCGTGGGTCCCGCACTAGCCTTTTTTAACCCGGGCTCCTCGGGGGATGAGGGGTATCCCCACTCAGCTGTTTCCCATCCCTCATGCTGCTGGATGGGCTGTGGCTCTCGTTTCTGCGGCTCTCCACGCTGCTGAGGATAAAGTGAAAGCAAAGCTGGCCCTGGGCTGCTGTTTGCAAATAGAGATGAAGACAAACAGATGAGTTCAAGCTGCTGGAAGGAAAACAACCCTGGCGGCTCCTCTGCTTAATGGTGGGAACCTGGAAGTGTAAACAAAACCCTGGGCAGGTCCTCCTCATTCCCACCGGCCCTTGGAGTCCACTGGTGTTTTTCAATCTTTACCTCCTAGAACCAATCAATTTCGTGCCAGCCTGTAACTTTTTACTGATGTTGTGGCTGTTTCAGTTAAAGACAACCAGGTGCTGCATCCCTTCCCCCCGGCCCAGCACCGGGACCTCTCCTGCCCCCGTTTTCTCAGACCCAGAGGCGTCCCCAGCTGCTTTTTCATGACCAGGTCTGTGACTGTCCTGCAATCACAGGTCTATGCCCTGATGGACATGGCCAAGAAAGATGCACGCGGAGAGTTTTATCATCCTCCTGTTTCAGCGCTGAGTTCCCGACATGTTTTGCCCTCCACCATGAGACTGTCCCCTCCCTTTAAAACTCAGAGAAAGGCAACATTACTCCAAAAACTTGCTGGGTTTCTGAGTAGCGAGCAACAGGGTGAGGAGGTGCAAGCCCCTCAAGGCATACTCTCCTCAAACCCCAGCAGCACCTCCCCATCGGCAGTGTCGCAGTTACGGGGACGTCCTTTCTCTGAGTGTTCATGGTTCAGCCGCTACCCCAGAGCCACGCGTGGCAGAGCCCAGGGATGGGCAAAAAGCAGGCAAATTAGTTTGGGTAGAGAAATAGAGATGCATCTGGGTGCAGAGCAAAGTCCAACGGTGCTTTCGTGAAAAGCATCATCAGGAAGCGCTGTGGAGCAGACCCAATGCTCTTATCAAGCACAGCTCCCTGGAATTGCGGGAGGTTTGGCTCGGCAGGCTGCTGCATTTTTCCCTGTGCATCAAGTCAGAGAAGCAAACACAGGATCTCAATTATCTTTTTTTTTTTTTTCTTTTTTTCTGACAGTCCCTTAATTAGCATGAGATTTCACAAAATTCACCAAGGCAGCCATCCATCTGTTTTGCTGACTTTCAGTAACAATATTTATCATTGTGGAAGTGTCAAAACAATAAAACCAGATGACATTTATGCAAAGGGCTCCTAACTACTTTAAAAAAGGCCCAAACCTTGAAAGCCTCCTGCAGTATTTTGGTGGGAATTGTTTGCAGACACAAAGCTGAGAGTAATTCCTTTTGTACCCACATAAATATTTTAAATAAGCTGTAGAAGAATTTTCCAAGGGAGGTGCAAGGATGGCATATGCTTCTCTGTAGCAACTTTGTTCCAAGCGCTCAGACGAGAAAAAAGAAATCTCCTGCCCTGATGCCTTTTCCTGGTTTCACCCCCCAAAATATTAATTTTGGTGAATACTTTTCACATTTCAAAAGAGTGCTATATAAATTAGTTCATGCCAGTGACTCTTCTTAAGAATTTTAACCTGATCTGCCATGCAGTAAGAAGGGGAATTAAAAGAAAAAAAATCTGCTTATTTAACTTTACGGTATTTAAACCAGTATATAAATGAGAATTAATAAATCTGCATTTCCTATTGTCAGCACTAGTTGATTACAGCACTGTGGAGCCCTATCAAAGGGTGCATACGGCACACTAAGTTCTGCAGTGTATTTAAATTATCCATAATAAATTTACCTAACAAATTCAAGTGTAGCTGCATTTTCCCCTTGTCAGAGTTCCTCTGGCTGGGAGCACTCAGAGTTACGCTCTGGCTTAATGGATCCCCATGCACGCGGGAGAGGATGAGCCCCTGTAACCCTGGTTTTGATGGCTTTTTGTGGGGAAAGTGGCTTTGTTCAGCTGAGCGATACTCTCAGCCCAATCTCTGCTTGAACGCTGTTCCCCCCTCTATCTGATCGCTGGCAATGTGAGGTTTTAAAGCCATTTTGTGCCTGCAGCATAATTTTTGGAGATTTTTCTCCTGCAGCTCTTGGATGTTCAGTGTTAAGGTTTGTTGAAGGATTTGCAGGGGCCAACACCAAAATGGAGCAGGATGCTGGGGCGAGGCGCCGCAACATGGATAGGTACCACCGCCCAATTTGGGTTTGCGCAAGAGCATCCCAGCAAAGGGTGAGCAAACGCATGGGGTAGATCTGCTCCTGGAGGAACTTCCCGGGCACCAGGTCCAGAGCAAGTCAGTGCTTTCTTCCTCAAGCCTGGGATGGGGAGCCTGGACCCTGCGGAGCTGGGCTGAGCTCCATGCTGATTGCATGCATCTGTCTTCTCCTGACAGCTCTGCCTGTTAGTGGAGTGAGTCTGCTGTTTAATTTACCTGACTTGTTAACAGCTCCCTGTTTTGAAGTTGTAGGAAGTAGCTGATTTCACGTTTACAGTCGAAGCATTGAATTCCCATTGGGCGGCTAAAATTCACAAATAATCTGGTAATTTGTCCGCTGTCTTGGGAGCCCATGGGGACGCTGCTCAGTGTATATCACTGTGTATATCACCACATTTTGGTGAAAAGATTGATGAGCAAAGAGGAGCATGGAGCTGGCTGGCCGTGTGCCAGAACGAGCTATCAAAACCGAAAGGCTCAAGGAAATCTCTGCCAAAGAAAGAAGGGGTGGGGGGTTGCACAGTCCCCCTTGCAGAGGGGCTGCAGACGAGGGCAGTGAGGGGCTCGCTGCCTTTGGGGACTGGCTGCTTGCAAGCAGCCACATCCCGTTGCTGCCATTGGTGGCCAGATTGAACCAGAGCACCGAAATGGAGTGAGCGGGTTTGCCTTGGCATGTTGCAGCCTTGGCCCCCCGAAACGTCTTGGGTATTGGCTCAGTCTGTACACCATGGGGGCAAGAGAGAGCCAGCGCAGAGCTGAGCTCAGCTCAGGATCGTGCCCAGTCTCCATGATATGGATCTCTTGGAGGGGAAATTGACTCTCAGGAGTGCCGCTGCAGACAGATATCACACCCGATAGCCGCAAGTGGAACAACAAATCTTTGGAGTCTTTCATCATTAATTGCTCACCCCCCTCATCATTCAACATATCAATAACTGGCAGCCCCAGGAGCTGAAGGAGAGGAAAACACCCTGTGTGCAGCCTGGGGCATCCCAAGGCTGCATGAAGGTGGATTTTGACAGTCAAACCCTCACCAAGCATGTTCACCATCCCTTGCATGACCCATCGAGGGTCATGCAGGGAGCCCTGGGAAGGGGCAGACCCTCTGCTACACCCAAGTCCCTTCCCCAGCTGCTACAGCAAGTGGAGAGTGAGCAACCTCCAAGCTCAGGGTCTGACTCTCTGCGTCTTCTCCTGGAGTGCAAACCACCGCGTGCCTGTGCTAAGGAAAGTGCTGCAGCTCTCCCTGAAATCAGTCATGCTGGATTTGTAAATGAGTTTGGAGTTAGGGAAGGCAGGCTGCAGACATCCCAGCAGAGCAGCAGGTAATCAGTAGGCTGTCCTCTATGGGCAAGGTGTTAAATCCTTCTTGGAGTGCTGACAAAAAGAGTTACAGCCCATGTGCTTATTGCCAGAAAAATAATAAAAAAAGAGTATTGGTTTAACCAAGTCTAACGGCCATCAGAAGGTTTAGACCTGTGCTCTCACCCTGGAGAGTCGGTATGCAGAGACGGGGGGAATGTTTTACCCCAACCTTGCCATCAAATGATCAAAGCCAAACCAACAACAGCCACCAGCCCAAACTCCCAGTGACTCCAATGGGAGAAGGATGTGGTGGCAAAACTGAACCTGGGGAAATCCCCCCTGCAAACCCTGATGGCTCATGAGCTTGCTCCCAGGAGATAGCTGGCTCTGTCTTCCCCTGGCAGTGCTCCTGCTAAACCTCCATCCCTGGCTGCCACCTGCTGTGGGCAAGTCCCTGCGCTGGGATGCTACTGTGGGGCTGGTGATGGTGCAGGGTCTTCACCAGCCGGGCCCTGCATCATGCTGAAGTTTGCTCCGATGGCTGCCCAACCCTGCTGCCCTCTGGCAACACCAGCCCCACTTTGTTAGGTTCTCCTGGGGCTTTGGGGCAGCAGTTGGGTGCAAATGGGTGGAAAATTTTATTATTCAAGATGGACACACTTGTCCCTTGAAGTCTGGGCATGATGACATGGGAAGACCCATCTTTACACTGAGGATTATTAGACTTAAGAGATCTCTCCGACCAAAAGAATAGAAAGGACCTTGTCAAAAAGCCAACAAGCACATGAAATCAGAGCAGAGGGGAGGAAAACCAAACTGAGAAGTGGTCCAGGCGATGCTGCTCAGCCAGTCTGGCAGCATGAGGCAGCCAGTGCTGGGGCTTGGCTGTGGCATGTTCTCGTTTGCATTAACTAATGCTGCTTGGCATCATGTAATGCGTTATTGTTTTTATTGTTCTTGTTGTAAATACACCTAGAGGCATCTTATAAATAGAATTAATTATAGTTGTTTAATTCATTAGTTAAGTACATAGCGCATTCTGCTCGCTGGAGAGGCATGGATGGCTGCGGTCAGGGCACACAACATACAAATCAACGTACGGTCACATTCATTGTGCCTGGGTCTGCAGCACCAGCTCTCTAGATCCTCTGATCTCATGTTTCCTGCTTCACTCTCAATACTGTCCTTTTTCTCAAAAGGTCCTGTCAAAATTAAATAGTTGCAAGGAAAGTTTGGAAAGATTGGTCTACAAGAGCACAGCACAAAGGGAGGAGCAAGTTAGCAAATTTGGATGAAAAGCACTCAAAACATTTTCAGGGTTGTGGGGTCCATCCTGGGGACGAGTCTGGCTGGTGGGGAGAAGCCAAGGATGCTCCCGCGCAGGGCGGGCCACTGCAGGGAAGGGGGCACCCATGAGGACGCATATGCGTGTGCAGCAGCCCCATGAAAAGGCACTTTGCAGCAAGCAGATGAGTTTCCCAGTGTAGGGACAATCCAGGTGGCGGTGTCTGAGTGAGGATATTCACATCAGCCTCTGTCCGGCTTCTCCTCCGGCCCAGGCTGGGGGCAAGCCCAGCCCTTGGGAAACATTGGAGAGAGAAAGAAGGGGCTTGCAACCACGTCACCGGCTGCTTTGCAACTTGTGCCTGTTCAACCTGGCAGCGATGGAAACCAGCTCCACACTCCTCCCATGGCATGGAGGCTTTCTTCCTCCCCTTCCATCTAACACGGCTCGCAGCAGAGTTTTACGAGCTCACCCTGCCCAGGCTGCCCCTGCCCAGAGCTGCCTCACTCGTAGGAGCAGAGCTGTTTTTCTCCAAATCACAACACAACTGAAAAAACACAGTGGGTCAATACATCACAGGGCACTCACTTGAAAGGGAAGAGGCATAAAACTCATGTCATTGATGCAGGGCAAACCCTGCTCCCTTTCCCCTGATGCTCAGGACATCCCCAGGGCTGGGAACTTTCCCGGCCTGAGGATGCTGATGGAAGCTCAGACACTTGCTAAAGCATGGAGAGAGGTGAAGGAAAAGCTGCTGAATAACCCCATGCAGAGCAATGGTTATGACCATTGGACTCAGGAGGAGCTGGGGTCTGGTGTTGGCTCTGACACTGCTTCACTGAGTGGCCTTGGGCAAGTCACCTCCTTCCCTCTGTGTTGCCTCTGCCCAAAGGCCTCCCGGGCACCAAGGTTTCCCTGCCACGTGTTTGCAAAACACAGTGCTATGGTTCCCCAGCCTCCACTGGTGCCTGTGGGCACAGCCGGACTTCGGAGCTGCTGGTGTGTGTTGATGCCCTGCCCCATCAAGACCCTGGCAGACTGAATGGGTGATGCGATGCCCTTCTCATCCTCCTCCTGCACAGCTGGCACCAGCCACAGTCTCAATACACCACATGCTGATGTCCCCATGGGCCGCAGCGTCCTGAGGAGCCGAGCTGTCCACAGCGGACACAAAGCTCAAGCCAGGACCTGAGCACCTTGCAAACAGGCAAAGAGAAGTTCGTCTCTCTGGCAAAATAGCAGGGTGGTGGAGATTTAAACACCAGCAGGAAGGAGTTCAAGTCCATTTTTGGTCACCGGGCCTTCTTCTGCACTAATCGCATCTGGAAGGAGCAGAAGCGCCGAAGAGCTGGGTCACATAACTCAGGCAGCATTGGCATGCCTGGGACCAGAGTAGTTGTTTAAAACACGTCCCATCTCTCACCCACATCGAGGCCATCACGAGCATCTTTGAAAGGTGTTGTTGCATCCTTTTGCAGGCAACTGCCTTTAATTAGCACAGAACAGGAGACATTCACAACAAGATGGGAAAAAAATAATAATAAAAGAAAACCCAGTGAAGCCCCATGTGATAATAAAGGCTGACTCTAACTAACAGTTGTTATTCAGACATTGTTAATGATATTATAAGCACTACCATGTGCTAGGCAAGCTGTGACACGCACCCCGGTGGACATATGGATAATAAGATCACATGCCTATTTCAATCAAAGCCATAAGTACAAACTTGATCTGAATCGGAAGAAAGCCCAAGCTAGCAGTAGCTGGGGATGTGCTTTGGGAAAGCAAGTTCCTACAGTTAAGAAAATAAATAGAAGGGGGAATTATAGGCTATGATGTAGGAGCACGAGACAGCCCAGCCCAAATGTGCTCAGGACCTCTCAGCATTCCAGGGAAAGAGCCTGGCCCCGAGCATCCACAGAGAGGGGCTTCCAGCTCCAGGGCATCGCTGCCATCTCAAGAGCTAAATGCACCCATAGCCATCTCCAGCAGGATTTCTCCCCTACACTGACACACCACAGCATTGTCCTAGCTCAAGGTCAAAACTTTTGCCGAAGTTACTAAGGACAGAGGTGCTTGAGATATTTTACCTTGATTCACCTCCTCCGTATAGCCCGTTGCACACTGCAGTGTGGTGCAGAGACGCACACAGCTCCCTCCAGCCCGCACCTGAGCACAGCCAGTCAAGTCACAGGCAGCTCACTGTCATTAGAAACACTGAACATAATCACCAAATTTAATGCCTTTATCATTGCTCAATGGATCAGTGAACAGAGGAGCTAAAAGAAAGACAATTAGAAGCGTCAGTCTATGCTAAAATTTTTTCCATTGCCTTCCTTTTGTCTAAAGAGTTATTCATTCCCTAATTGTGAAATGTAATTTTGTTTGGAGGCTTTTGTTATATTTGTTTTGTCGTGTGGCTAATGCAGTTATTTGCCGCACATAGCCTCTTTTCTCCCGCTCAGCCCGTTTAATGGAATTCTTTGGCAGCTTTGATTTAAAACCATTTTGGTTTAGTGACCAGGACATTTCTGGAAGGGGGAACCAGATTGTTTCCTGGATTTCTCAGCCATATTTTGCTCAGCAAGTTTCACTTCTTTAAACGCATGTTTTCATGAAGGCCTTTAATCCGGCTTTTTTGGCTCCAGTGGAGACAAATCTCAGCAAGAAACAGTGTCGCCCTCCCAAACCCCCCATCCTGGGTTGGGAGACAGAGGGGCCCACACCCAAACCCTCCTCCCACTCTTTTTATGAGAAAACCCCAAGAAGTGACCCCCTCTGTGCCCTTCCTCCCCCTCACACACATTCCCACTAATGGCTGCAAAATCTTAGACTGTCCCAGACTTTTCCTTCCCACGAAGGACGCCCAAACGAGCCAGTGCCAGCTCAGCCCCGCTGAGGCTCTGGGTGCTCCGGCCGCTTTGCTGCCTCTCAGAAATGGCTGTGCACTGGGCAGACCCACAGGATCCGTGTTCAGTACGTCATAAACCACACCTGAAAGTTGTTTTTTCCACTCTAAGTGTTTAACTAGAAGGCCTCCTACAGCTCCAGAGCCCTGCTGAGCCTGGATGGCAATGCAGGGAGTGAGTAAATTGCCCTTTTAGCACGTTTTCTCCGACAAGAGGATTTTCAGTCCTAGCCCCCCTCCATGTGAAATCTAGAGCGAATGATTAAAACCAATCACTAACACTTACACACAGCCCCTTATTCAAGCATCCCAAGCTTCGTCTTAGACTATTGAATCAATCCTGTCGCCACTGTCACCTTTCCTAAGTAACAAACCAAATCAGATGATGGCATGGTCTCCTCTAATTGACTGAGCTGCACAAGTGTATCCATGTCTCAGGATGTGGGCATCAGCCGTGCTACGGTGGGGGAGACAAAGCATGCGAAGATATCAATAAAACCCAGGCTGTGGGAGGGAGGAAGCAGGGCCGGACCTGCGCATCAAGGTCTGGCACTCACAAGGCTGGGGACCTCTACAGGGGGAGTATAGCTTGTTGGGGGCACCCAGGTTCAGGCACGTGGAAGTTGGGTGTCTCTTTCATGCCAAGATCATGCATGGTTTGTAGAGAGATGACCTGTCAGAGCGTGACTCAGCATGTATGGATTTGAGACCACAATGCAGGACAGGTCAGTTTGCCTTTTGGATGCATCTGTTTCACTGAAAGCAAAGGGATATCTGGTTTTAAAAGATATTTTTGCTGCAAAGCCACAGTTCTCATGATTCTTCCAGCCCAATTCTGCTGGTGTTGCTGAAAACACCTCCATCTCCTGTATGTTGCCTTGCCATAGGTGCCCACCCATTTGTCCCCAGAGCCAGCACTCTGGCTCCCTAGAGTTGCGTTATTTCCAAGGTGGCCAAACCCGAGACATTTCCACACCAGGCCCATCCCGGGCTCCAGTGGTGTGGTCACTGGGGGACCTCCCTCTCCTCTTCCCTCCCTACCATTCATGCAGGTGACATGGAGATCAGTAATTTTGCTGGTCACCTCTCCTATCCTTACCCCCTCCTGTGGCCGGAGAGGTGAGATCTGCAGCACCTGTGGTTGGCAGCCGATATATAGGATGGGGCATTTCACCAGCAAGTGCCAGTGGTCTGTCCCACTTTGCCAAGCCACCTGCATGGAGTTTCCTCCAAGATTTGGGCCCAAATTGAGAAGACTGAGGACCCTCAGCCCTGCCTTTGAACAGAGCGTCATTAACAGTTAAACAAAAGCCCCGGTTCCTCCCACCCCTACCTCCCGCGTGGCTCTCCCACCATCCCCATGCCCCAGCTCCCTCTTGTCCCTTCCCTTTTGTCTTTTGAAGACAAGCTTTCAAGCTCCTGAACATGTGTTGAAGACATGCCTATTAATAAGTGTCTTCAGAAAGAAGAGGGGGTAAGGAGGAGAGATAATGAGGAGGGAGGAGGAGAAGCTAAACAGAGCAGGCGTCCTTATAAATGAATTTCCCTGGCAGAGCCTAAATTATGCAGCAATTGCTGCAGCCACGAAATCCAGGGGCAGTCGGGCCCCTGGTTCCCGGCGTCCCTCGGAGGGAGCTGTGCTGTGTGGGGCCGGTGTGGGGGGAGCGCCGGCGCAGGGGCTGCCCATCACTGTGCTGCCAGGGCTGGGCAGAGGGCTGGGCTGGGGCTGTGTGTGGGCTGGAAGGGCAAGGGACCAGGGTGTGAGTGTACCCCAGTTGGGCTATGGACCCGGGGAGACACAGGAATCATGGTTCAAAGCAGATTCACCCTGCAGGGCTGAGTAAGGGGCTTTAACCCTTGCAGGGTTATGCTCTTTGGAGATGAGAGATGCTTGCCTATCTGCTGGGGTGGTACTGAATGCTCTCTGAGGGGAAATGCAGGGGACCAGGGCTGCTGCCAGGGGCAAAATACTCCCTGTTTGCCCCTTGATAAACTTTTCCCCTTTCTGCAGAGGTGTGTGCATCGCCGCCAGCTCTTGCCCCATCGCCCCAACTTGGATGGAGCTCATTGCAACGGCGGCCTTGCAAAGAAAAATTCCAACCCCACCAGGAACTGCAAGCTTCAAAACAAGCCTGGCCCTGTAAGGCCCTTAAAACCCAAGCCCTGCTGCCCCAGCTGGGCTGCCTGCCCACCCAGCCCACGCCATCCTCGAAGCAGGAGCGCCTGGTCCTGGTGTGCAGCACCAGGGTGATTTAAAGTCTCGGCTCCACGAGGTGCTGCTGGAGAAGTGAAATCACCGACTCGTGTGGCCGGGCTGGGAACAGGTGTGTGAAAATCGGCACCCAGGCACCCGCTCAAACAACGTTGTTTTTTCCTTGCGTGCCATAAATCAGCACACTAATCTTTCACTGTCCGGCGAGATCTCTCACTGGGAGGGTGATAAATTGCCCTCCAGCCCCTGACAGCTGCTGGGAAATCACTCACGGCCTGAGACAAACCTCTAAATCTGACATTATAGAGTGCTGAAAGGAAGAATGTCTGTTTTTATAACCTACCTCAGTTATAATAAATATTTAAAATCCACATTAACATCCTCTTATAGTTACAATCTGCCCTCTATGGAACAGTGTCCAACTTAGATTTAATTAGCAACTGAACCTTTCCAGCCCAAGCTCCTAGTTAGGCTGAAGATCCAAATCCCCAGTGAAATGCCTCTGTTTTCTTAAACTACCTGCACTGTAATAAATATTAGCCATGTCGCCAGGCAGCCCTGTTGGAGACAGTGCTCTTTTTGTCTTCTCAAAGGCTAACATTTAATTTAAATGATAGGGTCTTTCCAGACTCTTGGGGGAATTTCTTTCCTGCTCTCCAGAAACTTTGCCATACTTCACCTCCAAGCGCTGGCATATTCCTTTGGCACCAGGAGGACACAGGAATGGAAACACCTCAATGCAGGTACGAGACTGGAGTGACAAAAACAAAATCCAGGCACAACTGTTCTGGCTTCTGCTCACGGACTCTCACTAGAAACCCGGAGCAGAGACCTCCCCCTCCGTCAAACTGCGGAGAATTTGGGAGCTGGATTCCAAACTCCTGCAGTTGGCTTCTCTTGGAGAGAGGGAGGAAAAAATACCTGTCTGGAAGTTTTTGCATGTTCACTCTGTTCCCACCTGCTTTTGCAGGTTGCCTTGTTTTCTCATTTATTATTTTATGTCAATTGTTTTCCAGAAGGCAGGATTCATACTTGTTTCTCCCCTCTGTCCTGACCAGTGTTTCATCAGGGTTTTTTTTTTTAAATATCACAGGAATAAACACAGGCAGAGGTGTTAAAAAGAACAAAGTTTCCTTCACCTCCCTTAACTAAAAATCCTACACCCATCCATTTGAATTTTACTGGTTTCCTCCCTGTTGTGCCTATCTGCCGCTGCCATACAACTGTGTCAGCCCATGGCAGAGGGAGGAGGAGTGTTACAGCCAGAAATCAGCCTCACCCACATGTCTGCAACCCCCCAGCTCCAGAGGTGCCCTGGAGCTGCTCCACCAGCCCATCCGGATGCCCTCCTCCAGGCGGGCTCAGCGGCTGTCCCGAGAGCGGCTGTGGGGCCAAGGCTGGGGGGGGGGTTTGCTAAAAAGCCTGGAGGTGGCAGCCACCCTGCCAGCACCCTGCTTTGGGACTGTGGTTAATAGGAGAGGGGTCAGGAGACTTCAGACGGGAAGGGGAGGCAGGACAGCTGTGGTCTCCGCACATGCTTCCCCTTGGTTTTGTATTTGGGCGCCCTGCATCCAGCTCAGCTGCTGCTTGAATCAATAGCAGCGTATCAATCAAGGCATCCCAGAGGAAACCCGCTGCTCACGCAGAAATAAACAGACATTTTCCTTCTGTGTGTCACAGAAAGCTGTGGACGTCTCCTGGCATTGTCTGAACTAAGGGCAAATGGGACGCCGCATCTTCGGCTGCACCGTCAGAGCGTAGGTTATGGAAACTGGAGTGTATGTTATGTGCATTGGATATAAATAAATATGCAGACACGGCTTGGCCTGTGTTAAACAGACAGACATGGACTTCTGTTTCATTTCCAACTCCCCAAATGATGGCAGACGCCCAAAAGAGTATGCAGCTTCTAAAAGAGCATCCTCCAAGCCCTAATATTTTGCCTCCTGCGTAAGCCCCACACTGGGAGCTTAATCCAGATGACTCCAGCGAATGCAATGTTCATGAAAGCAAAACCAGGAGCATCCTTGTGGCACTTGAGTGATTTGATACCCTGACTGGGAGCTTCTTATCTCTTCTCTTGCAAAGTGCATTTGGTTTCCCTTTTCCTTTCCAATTTGTTTCTGGTGGTATCAAAAGAAAGCTCTTAGGAAGGGGCACAGCAGATCCTCAGCAGGCAGCTCGGGTGGGTCTCAGATCTGGTTGGGGGTTGGCAACTCATTGCTAAGCCATTGGTGTCCTGCTATCCTCCAAGGACAGCAGGAGATGAAAGGGTGGCTGATCAGCTCCTCACCCACCATCCCAGGCAAAAGCAGAGCCAACTTCCTACCTCTCCTCACCCCAAACCACTCCTGCCCCAGCATCTGTTTGCATAACCTGCCTGCTGTGAATCTTGCTTGCGTTTGTAGAGACAGCATCACCCCCCCCTTGGGAAACAGCCAGTGCGTTTTACCAGGAAACCTGCTGTTTTACAAAGGGTTTATGACCAGTGGGTCCTGCCTCTGAGAGAAGTTACATTCTCGGGCATTCAAGGTTTGTTTTTTTGATTATGCGGGAAGTGGTGTGAATGGAAGTCACAGAGTCCTCGAGGGAGAGGGGTAACATGAATCCCCAGCAGCTTTCTTAACCTTTGCTTTTGCAGATGTTTTCAACTTTGCACAAGGAGCTCCCAGGAAGACTCAGATGCAGAGCACATGAGATGAAAGATGCTAAGGTGCCCACACTTCACTCAATGCCTGCACTGCGCTGAGATTGCAAAGACAATAGCACCTTTGTCCTCTGCACACCCGAAGGAGCAAAGAAGGGGTGCACAGCACTTCTGGGGTCAGCAGGGAAACAGGTCTAGAGGAAACTGTTCTCAAGGCTGTAGTCTTACCCTACTGGAAGAGAAGGGTTTTCCAGCTCTTCCTAGAGGCCAAACTACTATTTCATACATATCTGAGGACATTTTGCACAAGATAATCCCAGACCCCCTGGCCAGTGCCAGAGAGCAAGCAGAAAGCAACAGCCTCCCACAGCAACAGCACAGCGTCATGCATAGACCTTCCATCATGCATGCAGTGGTAGGTGGGTGGGAAAACAGACTCCTCCTGGAGAGGGTAAGGAAGACTGAAGGACCATGTCCAGGCAGCCTCAGCTCCAACTAAGCTGCTGTGGTCAGCATTTGTCATGCCCAGTTCAGAAACCCCCAAGAAGGATTGCCTGGAGCGACGTGTCAGATGTGCCCAGCATTGTTCACTGAAGAGGGACGAGGACTTAGGTGGAGCTCAAGTCTCCAGCCTGTGTTTAGATTTCCTTAGGATGACAGATGTGAAGAGTTAGACCCCCAAAAGAATTAGGTTCTGCAACCTCCCTTCTAACTCCTTGCCCACCTTACTGCAGCTGGTATTATGCAGAAGGATGGACTAGATCAACTCATGGTGTCTTCTAGCTTCAGCCATCACCTGTGGAAGCCCAGGGAGGAGCTGAAACAACAAAGAGAAGAAGGAAAATCAGCTTTCCTGGCAGAAGCACTGCTCCAGCTCCCTAAGAGTCAGTGCACTCTTTGGTCCAAAACCAGAGCCAGCTCGAAAAGAGGTCAGTCCCCAAGGAGGAGGGCGTCCGGGGAGTCTGTCTGGAGGCTGAAGCCAAAATGCCAGGTGACAATGGGCAAGCGGGTGACAAGAGCAGGCAGAGACGAGGTATAGCTTTGAAACTGCTACAAGCCGCTGGCAAATTTTATGTCTGAAAGCCTGTTGCGGACAGTCGGTGACTGGCTCATTGTGAACACTGGCGTTCAGTTCCTTTATATACAGCTATTCCCCGCAGATTGCATCAACCGAGCTGCTTGCCAGCAGGACGTAGCTGTGTACCGTCATTAATCAACATCATGCTTCGAGAGAAACGCTGAGTTCATTCTCATGTGTCTCCTCAGACCTCTGGGGACTGAGTTGTCTCTAGCTGAGGCCGGTAGTCACCTGGAACAGTTTTCCAGCCCCCCTAAGCAGCAGGAGTGTCCATTAACTACCACGGATCAGTGGGGATGGTTTGTAAACTCCGGATACATACGGAGGGGCCCGGGCGCTTATTGGCTGGTGCTTTCCGCTCTCAGAAATGGGTCATTTAAACAGAAAACTGTAAAGTGTTCATGCCTCTGCATGCAGAGAAACTATCAAAACAAGCTCCCGTCTCCGTGCCACAGACCAGGCATTCAAACAGAGACTTGGGGCATGTTGTACGGGAACGAACCAAGTGCTCCCAGCAGATTCCTTTCCTTTTTCTGATGTTTCACACAATAAACATTTCAACTCGCCGGCGCGAGAGCAGACCTACCCCAATTACCAGGACAGCTTGTTTTGTTTGGAGTAATAGTTAAGGGTCCCATCCTGCATCCCCGGAGCCAGTGAGAAAACTCTCCTTGCCCCTAGTGGGACTGAATCCAAGAGAGCCCCACGGTACATTAGAGACACCAGTGTTACTGGGAGGATATTTTTGCCTTTTCTTATGGAAGCAAAACCAGTTCAAGCAAGTTCTGCCATGGCTCCACCTACACCAAGGTGGAGACATCGTGGCTTCCCAATGAAATGCAAGGCAGAAGCTGGCATCAGCGAATGATGCTGTTATAGGCTGAACTGTGACGGCAGGCCACCACGGTTTCACCGTGTCCTACAACTGATTGACCTTTTGTCCATGTCACTCGGACATCTGCAAGCCAGAAAGCAGTACCACAGTCCACGGGGCCTCGGAAATCTCAGCTCTGCAGGGCTACATCTCAGAAAGGTGGGGAGGGGAGGTGTCAGAAAGAGACTGGAAACCTTTAAGATTTGGAAATTAATGCACACTAAGAGAAAAAAAATATACTTGATTTAGTAAATGAGATCTGAATAAAACCAGCTCATCAGTAATTGTTACATTCAGTATGGACATTTTACAAAGTTGGGTCATTTTTCCCAGCATGGTGAGTGGCGCACATCTGGGAAGTTCAATGACATGGAGGAGAAGTGAGCTGCAAAAGCATCAGAGAACAAGGCTACAGTGGTCCTAGAAAGTCAGGATGTTCATCCAGGAGCCACTGTCAGCAGCCCAAGCAGACAGCCCAAAGGAAGGAGGTTGTGGAGGGAATTGAACGATGAGACAGGAGCCCAGCAATGAAACAGGTCTTGGTGAATCATCATCCAGCCCTCCTGCGGCACATGGTAATAAAGGGGCTATTTTTGAAGGGCCACAATTGCAAAGAGTGAAAAAGTCTTGGAGGGCTTGGAAAGAGGAAATATGCAGCTATAGCTGCCCTGAACCCAGATGTGCTGTTTGAGCAGGTAGAGTGAGAGCCCTTCTGTGAATAACCTCTAGGTCATTCAAACTCCAGGGCTATGCACACTCCATCTCTGCCTTGTCTGAAGGCTCCAGTGAAGCCCATCAGCTCACTCATTTACCTTGTTAAATGCCATCTGTGCGTTATCAACCGTGTGTCACATCCAGTTATTCCTACCAGCTCCATCACTGCGCTCAGCAAAGGTACATCTATATCTGAATACTCAACAGCGAGATGAAGTCCATCTGCCCATACTACCAATATATAGCTTGTCAAAGCAGCTCTTGTATTATCCCACCTTCATGGGGGTGATTTTATCCTCTGAAATATTTGGAATTACCCCCAAGCAATCTGATCCACCTTGTTATGGCCTTCAGAAGGCAAAACCACTTCATGATGAACAGTATCAACAGAGTAGATAGGTCTACTCTGTTGGAGTGTCTCAGTGCAGAGAGACGTCAGGGTTTTCCTCCTGTCCTTTCAGCTCTGAGAGTATCCCAAAAGTACACAAAATGTACCCCTTACAAGATCCCATCTAGCCAGGCAGAGAACCCAGCAGCTGTGATGTGGAAATAATCTATCATTGAGCATCTCTCTGATCCCATTCTGGTTTCAGATTTGCACCTGGATGGACAAACAAACATCATGACACATCTAAAAATTGACAGATGTCTTCACAACCTGCTAAAAAGAGTATGGCTGGTGGCTTCCTGAGCCTCCAGGCAGGTTCATCACTACCACGGGGCTGACCCTGCATCAGGCAGGAGCACAGCTCCCACACTGTCTTAAAATTCTTCAAAATCTGTCTTTGAAAATGGAGGGGCAAGCATATTTTCAAAAGGAGACCTGTATAGCAAAGTAATTCAAAAATAATACAAACTTTTCCACCTTTTCCCAATGTTTTCAATTTTTTCCAGGCAAGAACTATTTGTCAAAATTTGCTCCAAAGTCATGAGTGATTCTGAACACCCTCCAACAACATTCTTTCCTGAGCCTGTTGCTTCTAGGAAAATACATGTCTCTGCAGAGGTTAGGTGAATGGCAGGACCTGGCTGGTCCCTTCCACCAGTGCTGAGCATGGCAGAAGTAGGGAGCCCGACGTGAAACAGCTTTGCTGCGCCTTGCCCGGAGGGAACCATGCTGCTTCACTTTGTCACACAAGCTTTGGGTTTAACATAAAACTCCTTTGTAACAGTGGCCTGAGCAGATGCCAGATGTGGGGTTTAATCTGTGCATGGCCTCCACCCTCCCACCCCTGGCAAGATGTCGAGCTGGTCACCAGCGCTGGTCCTAAAAATCTCTAAAAGGATGAAACTCAAGATGTCCTAAACTGGCATAAACTCTGTTGCATGCACACTCTGGGGCTGTTTCTGCTCATTCTCCATTGCAAAGCAATTCTCCCAGCGGTCTGGCTTGCAGCTCACTGCGCTCTCCTTTCACCACGTGTTTTTGCATGGGGTGGGAGCTGCCAGGTGCTCGGGCACCCCTGGGGTGAGCACCCTCCCCGGCACCTCCCTGCCAGTGCCATGCTGGATGGTGGCGTGTTGATGAGCGCTGGCTCTGCAGCCCCAGTGGTCACAGGTGAGCAGGAAAGGGGCAGGGAGCGATGGCTTGGATGTGTCCTGAAGCCCATCACCTCCCCGGGCAGGGCAAACCCAGCAGCTCCGCACCCTTCCATGCTGTTGACGTTGGCAAAGCGAAGGTCCGAGGGCTGCGCTCCCCTGTGTGAGCTGTCAGTCTTTCTGTCCGCCTGGATTCGTCTGCCTTTGTGCACCTTTCCCTGCAAGCGGCAATTTCTGACAGCTAATATTTCACAGAAACCGGAGCCAGCTTTCTGCCTCCCTCCTTTTTTTCCCTCTCTCTCTCTCTTCTGTTTATGAAGCTGAGGGTAAGTGTTTAATTAGTTGCCTAATTGCCTGGGTAATTGGTAGACATACTCAGCTCTCCAAGTAATCAGTCTGAACAGGCCTTGAAAATATCTGGCCCAATATTCATTAGTGCAGTTAAATCGTTAAACAGTTACTGTGTTTGGTTCCTGACAAAGCCCCGCCAACGGCTGCGTTGGCTGCACCGCGGCTCTTGCGGGGTGGGGGACAGACCCGGCGAGACCCCGCGCCCTGCGAAAAGCGCTCCAGCCGCTCACACTGCCGGAGGGGCTGGGGAGGGGGCGAGGGGCTGATGGAGGGGAAAAAAACCCAACAAATGCAAAGGGCAGTGAAAGTGGGAGGTCTGTCCCCTTTGCAGGGGACATTGGCGATGGGAGGAGATGCCTCCTTTCCCCGCTCGTCCTCTTGCTCCAGCCTCCCCTTTCCCTGCGCTGGCGGCGCTGGTCCCCCCTGCGTGCAGGCGGCCGCCCCTCGCCCTCCCTTGGCTGCCGCGGGTTTGGAAGCCGGTTTTGCCATTAGCCCAAGCATCAATGTGAATATTGTCTCGGCGGGCTGCCCTGACCAGAATAACTCATTAAAAGCTCCTCGGCTGGTCCTGCTCCGGCTCAGTACAAAGGCACCGTTCCGCCAAGTGCTGCCAAACCACTGCCTGCCTGTCTGTCCATCTGTCCGTCCTGCCTCCCTCCCCGTGGAGGGGATCAGCACCAGTAAGGAGCCCAAGCCTTGAAGGTCATCTCCAAAGGACTCCTCTTGCCCACAGTCGAGCTTCAGTTGGGGTCTAACAACAACTTCAGCCTCATAGGAAATTCCAGGTGCAAATTCCTGCATGGCCATCCAAGAGGCCACGCTGCGACGAGCAGGAAGGCATTGATGTGGCTGGTTTTTGGGGCAAAAGACTTGAGACTTGAGCAAAGCAAGAGGAGGAACCAGCTTCCCTGTACCTGCTGCCTCGGTTCCTGTAGTGGATTTTTTGGACAGCATAAGGTGCCACAGAAGATGCAATTAAAAGCAAGCGAAACACAGTTGTAGCACAGTGTAGCTGGACAAGGCTGCTGGCCAGGGAGCTGCTCAGCGTGTTCCCATACGGCTCCGAAACACGTGAAATAGCTGAGCCCCTAAACACTACGCCCAGCTCAGCAGGTCGTCGGCCAGGATATATGACCTCAAAGTTATTTCTAGCAGTAATTCAAGGAAAATGCATGTGTTATGAATTGGATGTTCGTTAAAAGGTTGCTTGGCTGCAGATCCTTGTGCAATTAAGTGCAGAGGGCACAGGAGCCGGCACTGCCTTCCCAGTCAAACCTGTCCAGCCAACACATCCCTCCTTCCCCTCGGTCCTGCCAGAAGACTGTGTCCAGCAGCTCTGCATGCTTTGTTTTCCACTGACCTGGCTCATCCCTCTTGCCAGTGCTATTTTGAGTTCACCTGCTTGGGGTGTGAGTCCATGAGCTTATTGCTCCTTACAAGCTCCCAAAGCTCCCCAGAAACCCTCCGTGGCACAACCCAAAGAAGGGACCAAGGTCCCAGGCAATGGCAGAGGGGGAGATGACAGCATCTAGGCAAGTAAATTCTTAATCAGATCTCGGACCTTGGTTTCTGCCAGGCAAACAGTTGGATTCCTGGCAGACAGGTCGTCGTCCTGAAAGCGAGGACAGGACATGCTCTGCCAGACCCCGGGGCAGCCGGGTGGCCCCACACTAGGACTGCCAAGTACCAGCCTCCCTGCGCAGAAGGCAGGGTGGGATTTGGGGCAGGGCAAGAGGGAAACTGGAGAAAGGCACAGAAAAGGTCCAGAACGGGAAACGGGAAATGAAAGCGAAGGGGAAAGAAGGGAAAATTTGGGTGAGGGCTTTGACCCAGGGGTGAAGAGGAAATTAGAGATGGTGAGTTAAAAAAAGGAAAGGATACTGAAGAGATCAGGGGAGCTTTTTGTTCCCGTGCAAGAGATATTGACAACCGGAGGAGAAAACTTGAGATGGTAATATAAGGATTTAGGGGAAGGTGAAACACTTTCCCGATGTGCAGGAAAGCCAGGAGATGTGCATGTACAGCAGGGTGGCATGGGTGCTACCTGACCCCAAAGCCCCAGGAGAGCTGGCAGGGAGCACCTTGGGGTGGCTGTACCTGTCGGAGCAGCCAGCCCACCAGGCAGGAGCTGCGTGCTTCGCCGGCATGCAGGGGCACCTTCCTCCCGTGCTCTTCCTCCTTCTTTCATGTGTTTTTGGGGATTTCCAGGAGAACATTCCATCCCTTTTGGGGAGGATGGAGGACAGTTTCTTGAGACTCCCTCTGCTAGGAATGGGGATGAGTCCCTGCCCAAGGGAAGGCTTTTGGGCACTGGGGAGCACCAGGCAGGCCCTAATGAGCATCCTGGGGAAGAGGGAGAGTGTGCAGGGGGAGGAATGTCAGAGGCGACTAAGAAATAGGTTTCCATCCATTACTCTGCTGGGCGGTCCTTTTGAGTCACTGGCTGGCTTTGTTCTCGCCAACATCTGTAAGAGATTACGGATGCCTTCCTAGCCGAGGACATGGACGGGATCTATAAATACGACGAGCCGGGGGTTGCTGCTGTCAGAGGAGAGCTCTGCCTGGGTGGCCTGGAAGCCAGCTGCGGACAACGGGCCCAGGAAACACAGGCTGTGTCCCTAGCAGGGCGCACCGGGGAGATGTGACTAGCGCAAGGTGGTGACACCACAGGCAGGGTCTTCCCAGGGCTGTGCTGATGCGCGGCCCGTGGCAGCTGGAAACGCGGCCGGGCAATGGGAACACAGGGCTGGGGGGTCCTCAGCACCGGCCCCAGCGCTCATACCTGCTCCTCGCTGGCCTTGAGCAGCTCATATAATTTTTCACCTAAAACCAGACTGACCCCTGCAAGGGGACAAGGGTTATTACTTTTTTTTTTTTTGGCAAGGACCTCAAATAGCTGTTCCCTGTAAAGCTGAGATAATACATGCCCAGACACCATGGCGATGGGCACCATTTAAAGAACACAAACAGAGCAGAGCTGTTAATGCTCTATCCTCCCAACTTCCCTGTGTCAACACCACTCCCCCGAGACCATCCTCTAATTCCTGACTCCATCCCAGGCTCTTGCTCTGAATGTCGCGAGACTTTGTGCAGTTTACGCAACGCTAACGCTGTCCGGCAGAAACTGAATTCTCCGGTGACTAATTGCTTGAGCATGTCTTTGTTTGCTCAGCTTTTGCCACTAAAAAAGGATCCTGATTTTATAAGCTGTTGGAAGTCTGAAGATCCAGCACTACCCTAACATGTTGTTAGCCACAATTATCCCCTTTCTGACAAAGGATTCCTGATTAGGGCTGTTGCATATTCATCCGTAGACTGCGCCAAGCTTGGCTTTGTTTTCAAGGTCGAGGATTGCATTTCTTTGGATTCAATTCCCATCCTAGACGTAGATTACAAGGCAGGAGAGGAGGAGGCAGCTGAGGTTGCTTGAAGCATTGAATCCTTCTGGTATTGCTCAGAATATCCACCAGACGCATGCCAGATATGCCATGCGAACCAGCCATCCTCACAGCCTTTGTGGGCTTGATTAGGTAAGCTGGGCAGCCTCAAAACTGTCCCTGGTTGCAGGTATGACATGCTGAGATCAAAGAGCAGGGAACCCCTAAGTGTCCCTGGTGTAGAAGGGTGGGTGCTGGACAGGGATCTCAACCCAAAACACACTTCCAGCAGTCAAGGCTTCATGAGCTCCTGTTTCACATCCTCCCTGGGGGCCCTGTCCCGTTTGCCACTGTGGGAGAAGGGATAAAAGGGGGACTTAGTCAGGAGGGAATATTTCACAGAGGAACTTTAGCTGCTCTCCCCTGCTGATTCCTCCACTTAAAAAAAAAAAAAAGGGAAGAAAAGGAAAAAATAATTACTTCTCAGCCTCTAACCTTTCCAGCAAGTGACTTTGTAATAAATAATCCACATGTCTCTCCAGTGCAATCCATCAGCAGGAGCGCCTAATTACTTTAGACTCACTTTGAAAACCCTTCCAGTGCCACTTTCAGATAAATAAAAAATTAACGTGGAACTAAAGCAGTAACCCGGAGAAAGTTTCCCCAGTCTCTCTCAGTTCTCTCCAAGTCTGGGCTGATGCCTGAAAGGCTCCATGCCCAAAGATGCTTTCCCCTGTCATGCTGAAAGGTGAGCTTAGGTTGCAGTTCGTGGCACAGGGAAATCAGCGATGGAGTGTCCATGGGGACACCCTCCTCCAGACATGCAGATGCTTGGAGAAATAGCTGGAACCCACCCAATGCAACCCCTGTGTATGAAGGCTTTTTTCCTGAATCCCTTTCCTTGGGAAGTTTCTGGTTTTTGTTTCTAAGAGTGCATTTTGGCAGCAAGGAGGCTCTGGTTTCCTTCTTGGAGTTCTTCATTGCTCCCCAGTTGTGCTGTCTTTTGCATCATCCCTTTCTCTCTCATTCCCAAGATTACAGCTGTAAGAAAGGCACCTAAAGGCTTACCTAAAGGCTGGCTGAGATGACTTGCCCCCCTTGTGTCCCATGCCACCCCCACCAAGGCTAAGGGGCACGTGCCGCGTGATTTCTGCAGTGACAGATGCTCCAAGCACCGTGCTCCCGCTCAGCATGCTGGGCACGCTGCAGCACGAAGGCTGCGACAGAGGAGACAGGGGTCACTCGAGAAATTATTTCTGTAATGGGTCTGTCCTCTAGCAGAGACGGGAGAAATTCCCAGTCTTCCTTGCCTGTTTCCAGCTGCTGTCTCTAGGTCAGTTGTGGTGTGGAGGGATGAGTGAGTGCATGAACAAAACCACAGTGTTCATCGCTAGAGTGCAGCGAGGTGCTGCATCCAGAAATGTTCAAAATGGAGCTGGACACCAATGGGCAGCACTTCTAGGGAGGTTCTTTGGAAGTGAGTAGAGTAACGCTGAGCAAGCCAGTGACACACTCATGTTAAGGATGGTGGGCACAGAAGACAGCAGGAGCACTATCTCCAGAGCAACCCTTGGCATCCTCTGCCGTGCAGGGATGTGCTTTAATGGAGCTATTACCAAAGCAAATGGGGTCTTGCTGTAGAACTGTTTGAATAGGGATCGTTAGTCAGATTAATTTCATTACACTGGACGTGAACTTGTTCTGGTGAAAGACCAAGCTGGCCACCAAAAATGATGTTCAAGGCATCCTGTTGCAGTTATCCTTAAGGGAACTGATAGTGAGAGGAGGAAAGATGCACAAGCGTGTGGTTGTATGAAGAGGTTCAGGAGCTGTGGGTGCTCACAGCACCCAGAGGCACAGAGGCTCTCCCCTACCCTTCTGGAGAGGGTGACAAGGAAGCAAGGGACAGACAGCTTGGCTTGGCAGTACTGGAGGGTACAGCGTGCTGGGGATGCCGTTATTGGTAGCATAGAGTCCCTGCATGTTCCGGGTTTGCTGGTGCTTTTACTTGCAAACTGCACCTATTTGTCACAGAAGCCACTAATTCACATGCAGGTAATTAAGATCATGGTGGGACAGCTGCTTCCACTGGCAGCCCAGATTGCTATCGGACCCTGTTAGTCTCTACAAGGAGTTTTTATCTAGAAATAATATACCAATTTCTTGATATTTCCAGCAATAAAATTAATATAAAAAAACTGTGCCTGAGTTTCATTTTACAAAGACTAAGAGTACCTCAGGCCTCTGGCAGCTGAAGGTTGGAGCCTTCTAAGAACAATTTGTCCACCTCTTCTTCCTTATCTTTGCACTCCACTTCTGCATTCCCTTCTTTCTCTTCTCCTCTCATCTGTGTGCTTAGGGCCCTGGGCAATACCCGACAAGCGTTCAGAAACTAAAAAACAAAAAAATGAAGCAAAATTAAATATCTGAGAAAAGCAGGCCCAGAACCAATAAGGTCTGATTTCACTGTAGGTTACCACAGCCGAGGCAGCGGTGTGTCAGGGGAGGAAGATGCTTGAAAAACCTCCACAGGAGAATTAATTAAACGAATTTCACTCTGCCAATTGTTTGTTATTTTTGCTGACCTCACCAAGTGGATTAATATTTAATTAGCCTTTAGGAGAAGTGGAAAGCACTTATTAACCTGTTATGTCAATCTGTCAGGCCTGGGGTCTCAGGACAGGTACTGTTACCATGAAACAATAGAAATATCAAGGTCTGTTTCTCTGTCTTGGCTGTTATCCCTGTTGGAAAGTGGGTTTTTTGGGGGGTGACGGAGGGAGGGGACCCACTACGCCTAACTGAGGGGTGTCTAAAAGTGAGAGCTCCAAATCTAGATGTCTTTTAGAAGCCAGAGCAAGAGCTGAGGAAGCCATATGTGATGTCCCAGGCACAGGTGGGAAGCACATATGGATATATGATCCCCTTGGACGTATTTTAGAGCTCAGGCTAGATCTCATCTGGTGTGATCCTGGTGACTAGGGAAAGGATTGGGCTTTCCTTCATTTTTCTTGTTTAAAAACACTGCTCCCTTTATATTGTGTTTAGAGTTATCATAGTTCAAGAAGTGCTAAACTTGGTGTCGACACATCCTCCTCAGTGGGTAGATGCAATGGGGTCCTGCAAGACACAGAGGTCCCCGGTGAGTCTCCATTAAAGAAAAGCTGTAAAACAGAAAACAGGATGAACACAGATGGCAGAACAAGAAACCTGTCCCCGCCAGTGACAAAGACCAGAAGGGCCCCGGCCAGCGTCCGAGCTCACGTAAAGCTGGTGAGTCTCACCCCAGGATAATGACCACATCTGCTTGCTGTAGGGCTGGGTCTGGCCCCAAAGAAATAAAACCTCAAGCACAACTGAACCCTTAGGAAACATCCTCAGCAAAACAGTGAGATGAATGTTGCGTGCAAGTTAGTGAGACTGGGAGGAGCTTGGAAAGAGATAGTGGATAAAGTGTTAAAGTGGTTGAATATCTTCTTTGGTGGAAATTCTCCCAGACTCTGGGCACGGCTGCTAGCTGACATCTTAACTTACTGCTCAGAGAGGAGCCAAAGCAAAGTGTCTTCTCCAAACCTCCCCAAATCCTGATGGCCCTGAGCATCACACACAGCTGGGTATCTGCACTTTGACTTCAGCTTAGTGAGTCAAAAGTAAACCTCAGGTTAAAATACCCACTGGGTCTCTCTGGGGGTATTCAAAACCCCACCAGCAAACCCAACCAGCATCCACACCTTGATTTTGCAGTCTAACAAGGACACCGGAGAGATGCCAACCACCACAAGAGCCAACCTCCTGTCACAGGCAGAAAGCTTCAGCAGACGGCAAAAATGACAAACCATATTCAGGAAAATATGGGGCTGTTGGCAGCGGGCACGGGCTTGCAAGTCCCTTTCAATCTCTGCACTCAAGAGGCGAAATGAGCAAGCAGGGGTGGGAGTGGGAGCGCTCGGAGGCAAGCCCTGAGCACGCGGCTTCGTGCTGGCTGCCAAGGCGGGTCGTGCTCCCCCCCTGCAATCTGCGCCAGCTCTTGCAGGCTCTGCCGAAGCCCGGCCACATCCTGCTGCCTCGTCCCCACAGGGCAGGGATGCTGTCTGCAATGCCGCCTGGACGGGGTGCTGTTACTGCCGCTCTGTGACAGGCCATATCATTTATTATTATTATTTTTTTTTTAAATTAAAATCCTCCTGAGCTTTATTAAATAGGGATGCTGATAGGTAATTAAATCGCAACTTAATTAAATCTGTCTGCTCAATCCAACCACGGCACGCCGGCTACTCTGCAATCCCTGTGAGAGGTGCTGTCGGTGGAGAACAGCAACGCGAATTAAACAGCATCATGCTCAGCGCCGCCACTTCCCTGCTGGGCACAGCCGGGAATGGGACGGATGGGTTTCTCCACCCATAGGAACCCATAGCAATGGGAGGAGCTGGGGAGAGCCCACAGGGGACCTGACACGACTTCATAAGAGCTTTTCAGGTAGGCGCTGACTCCCTTCAGCATGGCAGGAGCAAACAAAGGTGCTGGAGGCAGATTAGAGGGTTTATGACCACCTGCTTTGACACAACATGATAGTGTTGGGCACGAAGTGGTGGGCAGGTAGGGAAGGACTTCTCCTTCCACTGGTCTGCAGCACCTCTGTGGGGTGAAGGCCACAGTGACCATCTGGGATTGCAGAGAGCTTGCAAGGACAGGAATTTGCATGGGAGAAGGGCTCTGGCTGGGGCACCGTTTCCCTGGGCTGGTTGCTCCCCCTGCACTTTAGGGTGGAGCAAAAGGTGCTGTAGGACGCTGCCCACACTGACATTGAGCCCTGTGGGTGCTGGGTCCCAGGGTCAGAGGAGGAAAAGGCCTGTGGAGGAGGTTCCTGTGGTCCCTTGCTCTTTCTGTTGGGTTTTTCAGATACAAGCCCACACTGGTGAGCACCAGCCCCCAGCCCTGGCTTTCCTCCCCAGAGTTTGCTGCCTTCCCATCTCTCTGGCTCAGCTGCTCCGAACAAGGGGCCAAAGGCAGTGACATGGAAAAATAACCAGGTGGTCTTGCTAAATCATCAGGCTGCTCATCCCAAGGAAAAGAGATCTTGGAAAGAATTTACCTTTTTTCTTTTCCCCCTTTTTCATTTCAACACAGGCTCAGCTCGCTGCCTTTCCCAAACCTCAGATGATGTGGTTGTCTTTGCCCAGCCCTGGCAGGCAGCAGCGAGGGCCGAGCAGGCCCAAGGACAGATGCTCTCGATGCCCACACCATGGGCTCCCCTTTGAGGAGACACCACCTCACCTAACAGCAGCCCCAGGTCTCTGCTTTCTCGTGCGGTGTCTTTTTCTAACATTGCAAGTGGGAACAGGAGAAACCTCCTTCTCCCCTCCACATTGCCCCCGCATGGCTCAAGAGGACCTTCCCCTTTGGATGGAGTATCTTCTATCCAGAAAACAATTGCTAGAGAGATGTGTCATCTCAGTAAAGCCCCTAAAAGCAGACATCTCTCCTCGATCAAACCCAAGACTAACCAACAGCAGGTAGGTAGGGGACCCTGCCAGACAACTATGCTAGGACCTGGTTTTGTTACCAGCTGCCTAATACCAGGTGTCTTTAATTTATTTTCTAAAAAGTTTCAGCTCCTGGAGGCAACATATTGAAAGAAGTATTTTTGTGGGGAAGAAGGATTTAAGCCTTTCTCTGTTTAAGTCAAGAGAGCGAAATCTTCAAACTTTTGCAACAAAAGCAAAGAAACCCAATGTGTCTCTTCAAAGCCCTTCAGTGATTACTGGAAGATTTAAGTTGTGATCTGAGAGCCTGGGGCTGCTGCAGCAGGTGAGCAAGGGCAGAGTCCCCATGGGACAGATGACCCAACCTGCACAGCTATACCCAGAGCAGAAAGGAGAGCAGAGAAAGTAGGTAGGTCCCTCCAGAGCTAAATGGAAGAGCAGATACCCAGAGCCTGGGTCCCCATGGCTACAGAGCTGAGAGAAGACCTTGTTCTCCATGTCACCTTGATACCAGCCACCCTCCTTTGCCAGATCTGGCCCTGTGCCTGTCTCAGGTGAGCCCTTTTATACCACGCTGGTGGTTATTCCCTCACCCTGCCCACAGGGTAAAATGGCCACTTGCTGCATGCAGTGGTTTTGTCCTCTCCTGTGACTATGGCCTCCTCACAGTCCCAGCAAGACCCTTGAGCTCTTGTCTGGCCATAGACTAGACTAGACTAGACTAGACTAGACTATTTCAGTTGGAAGGGACCTACAACAGTCATCTAGTCCAACTGCCTGACCAATTCAGGGCTGACCAAGTTAAAGCATGTTATTAAGGGCATTGTCCAAATACCTCTTAAACACCAACAGGCTTGGGGTATCAACCACCTCTCTAGGAAGCCTGTTCCAGTGTTAGACCATTCTCTTGGTAAAGAAATGCTTCCTAATGGCCATGGAGCTCCACAGTATAGACACTGTGCTTTTGAGGGAGGTCTCACAACCACTAGGGTTCCCCCAAATTTGCAACCTACCATCCAAGTACCTGAGCACCCTCCAGGTCCCCCTGCAATCCCCCAGGAGATGAATAAAGAAAACATCAAAAAAAAAAAAAAAAAGCCCAAAAGGCAGCAGCATCTAATGAAAGACAAAATCCCAAAGAGATGGACAAGCTACAGGGAGCCTATTCAAGGGCGACTTTTGTGCAGAAATCTTGGGAGATCAAATTCCTAATCTGCTCCCACCTCAGAGATGGAGGAGTGAAAGTCCTACTGGGATTAGTGTTTAATGCTTGAGTTGGCAGGTGATGCCTTGCGTCGGGATGCTTGGGTTCCCTGCACTGCAGCTGAAAGAGACTGGTATGCAAGCTCAACCAGTATCCATCCCGGATATTGGGGATGACCCTACTCTCAGGCAAAGGTCAAGGAGGGGTTGCCAAGTTCAGGATTCCCCACACCATTACAAAGTGTTGTGCACTGGGGCTGCAACAACAGACGAGTTGTCCTGTCTGTATCTGCTGGGGCGTGTGAAACTTCAAACCTCCTAATTGTTTTAGAGCCACTGAGGTGAGCTGCTGGAACACAGCATCAGGGAGGGCAGTTGAGAGAAAAGGCAGCTCATTCCCAGGTTTGCATTTCTGCTCCTGGTGAGGACACATGTGGCAGGGAACTGCTCTGCTGGAAGCCCACACATGGCAGCCTCACCTCCTGTGCTCCCCACCAGGAAGAGACAGAGATGGAAGGAGAGATGGGTCAGCTGCACAGGGACAGAGCGGGACACAGCCTGGGAGATGAGAAAAGACCATAATGAAGATAAAGACATAGGCAGACCCCAGGACACACAGACAAGCAGTTATAAACCCTGACTAACTCTCTGAAACAAAGGTTGTGTTAACAGTGCCACCTGTGGAGAAGGCTTTATTTTCTCTTCTCCTCTGCTACCAGAAGACTTTCTCCATTGCGAGTACAAGGCCTTAATTTTGAGGGGCTGCTTTGATGGCCAGACAATGCCACAGAGACTGGGACAGGAGCATCTATGACTAGGAAAGGCTTTTTGCTCTCAGAAAAGGGGAAAAATTGAATTGATCGTGCCCTGGGACTCCTTCATGCATGCTGCAGCATCATCTTAGCAGGCGCTTGTAAATGTACTGTTTGTGCTTACTCTTGAAAGAGGTCTGTTGTGAATGAAATGATGCAGCCATGGGTGGTCACTCACATTTACACTAGATCTCCTCTTCTATTGCACACCTGCCTCCTTCCCATTTAAGTTTCCCAGATCTCTCTCTGCTCTCTGAAAGTGGCCTGTCCACTGCTGTTTTTTGGGTTTCCCCAGACAGCTCTGTAAAAGTCACCCAAGCTTCCAGGCATCCACAGAATATGGGCAGGTTTCCAAAAATATTTTACATAGGTTCTCAAACCTTTGACTCTGGGGCAACTACTCACCTCCAAGCAATGAATGGCTGGCAGGTTCTCAGCGGAAGTTTTATTAGCAGCTACATGTGACCTGATTTTAGCTGCTCCAGGAAAGCAATGGGAAGTACTAGAAGGTAGTACTGCGAGGAGGTGTCCTACTGTGCTCTGAGGCTCTGGGAGATACTGGTGATGAACTTTCTTCTTCTGTCTCTTGAGAATAGATGCATGCAGAATAGCTCAGACCTCTAAGTGGTAGGGTAGAGAGGTTAGTTAATAGGCAGTAGATGTTTGCTGAACTTCACAGCCAAAAGCTTCTGAAAACGGGGTGCCCAAGTCACACTTTTGGAATAAGAAAGTTCTGCTCTGTGTCTAAATGTCACCATTGCCCTATCACAAGAGGGCAAATCTATTAAATCCTGACCCAAGAGTCTGGACAACTAGGGTTTAGGTCCAGAAAAGATCTACATTTTGCAGTGCAGCCCTTCTCTTCTTTGATAGATTGTTTGTTTTTTATTCTTTCATCTGTCCCAGGTGGTGTTGGGACACGTCAGACCACAGGACAGCTTGAAGTTATGGGACAAACCGTAGGTAATTCGGCAGGAGAACATTAAAAAGCGAGGAGGAAACTATAAATTCAGAGTGTAACCACCATAAAGTATTCTCTTAATTCCCAGCCAACCTCTTAAAAGCATAGATAGCTCTTCCCCCTGCCCGCAGGATGCCTTTCCCTCCCCATAGGGTGTCGTGTTATGGCTCGGACAACAGAGCACCATGGGAACGGTGACCCTGATGGATTTCACATGTGTTGCAAGACGTGGTGGAGGCTCTGCCCTTTCACACGCTGGACTTGTCTTCTGTGCAATATCAAAGGTTTGGCATCTCATGGCCCTGTTTCATTTCTCACTGTCTGCTGCAGGGCTTCATCTCATCCCTCCTCTTCCCTTCTGATTGGTGAAGACGAGCCATCTGCCTTTAGAGGTGGGAATGAACCATAACCCTGACACCTAAATTGGCTGTAACTCCCATGGCAACATTCAAGAACATTTACGAGGCTCCTTTCTGGGAAAATAACACAGAAAACCATCAAAACCTTTCCTCATCTCCTTCTTGTGTCCTCCCAGGGTTACGGACCCTGGAGAAGCTGCATGTGAGGCTGAGATCTGCTTTCCAGTAAGTCATGACTGGCAAAGTGTCCTAACTTTCCTTTCCTCTGCTACAAGTTGTTCATGGAATTGCTACATTTCTGTGTTCCTTCCTCTTAACCAGAAATTAATTTCTTGCACCTAAAAAGCACTGAAGTGCCTAAATCACATTTTCAAGAGTCACAAGCATTTAAGAACCCAAATCTCATAGATTTTTCCTTCCAAACTGTTACCTTAACAATGCCCTTTTCTCCCAGCTAGGCCAGTGTCTTCTCATTTGCACTTTCCCTCCGTTTACCCCCTTTCTGGTTATCTTTTAACCAAAGATCATTGCCTGATTCTTATTCTTGGTCATGCTTTAAGGGCCAGTGTTTGCTTCATGAGGAGGAACAGGAAACACTCAGACCTCATCCCCATTTAGCTGGTCGCTACCCTGTCCCCTGCTGAGTCAAACCAGGGCTCTCCTGTCTTGCAGGCACATCTGCCTGCTCCTGCGACTATGGGGTCAAGTGCACGGCAAGCAGTGGTTGCAAAATTAGGTGCATTTGTTGTGAACTTCAGAGTATGAAAAAGAAAATGGGTTTCTGAGGGAAATTGGTCATGGAAATCTGTTTCTAGTTTTGCTTCAAAAAGAAATGATGAGTGGTAACTTAAAAATGACACGAAACTGTAGTGGAATTCATTTTAAAAAGGCCATTTTTTAGGGAAATTTAAAAGATTTTTGGAAGAAAACACTCCACTGATCTGGCCATCTTATCTCACCTACTGAATACTACTAGTGAGCCTCAGAGCCTATTTATCTCCACTGCTGCTCTTAAAGGCAAGCACTTCTGATGAGGATTTAGTTCTAGTGTACAGATTGTAGGAATGGAAAACTCATATACAAAGTTTTTCTGTAAATATATAGGTGTTTTCAACCTGCTCATATAGCTGAAAGCAAGTTTTCTGATATCAAATATTAGTTAACATTACAGAGTTGAGCATTTGCACAGGGAACACCAGAAGAATGAACAAAGTCAGGGAAGAGCAAACTGAAGGGGACCTTTTGAAAGCCAGAAACTGCCGGAGTCAAGCATGAAAGAGCAGAAAGGTACTAGTGCAGGGAAAATAGAGCACGACGTGAGAAATGGTGATAGAAAATCAAAAAGGGGACCTGGCAGACTAAGGGGAGGGTAAAGACAGAGAGAAAGAGAATGAGAGAGAATGGATAGAGTAGCCAGAAACAAGAAAATAAAGAGTAAATCTGATCTTTATCTTTGGAGAACAACAAAGAATTTGCTTTCTGCAAAACTATTTTTGAATGTGGGCATATTGCAGAAGACTGTAAGAGAAGACAGTATGTCTGACTACCACCAGTAAAGTGATGGAGTGGTAGGTGAATGTTATCCTCCTAGGGGTTGCTAGAACTTGAGGTCCCAAAGCATGTCGGGACCTCATATCTCCCCTTAGCTGGTGTTACCTGCTGCCATCAATGATTTTGGTGTTGCTGAGCCTCTGAACCAGCTGCTGGCAGCAGGGACTGCCATGCGTGTAGAGCACAATGTCTCACAGATCTTGAAAAATGTGGAGGCCTCCCAGCTGCCCATGTGCATGAAGCATGCTCCTTCTCCAACTCCAATCCCAAGGGAAACAGCCGAGAGGAGCTCCGGAAGGTCAAAATGCAATTAAAACCAATGAGCTTTTCTGCTACTTAATGGGTGCAAAGGAAAGAGGGTCTGCCTCCTGGGTCATGCCTCTCCCACCCACACTGGCCACCCCAGACTCTCTCCTCAGTCTTTCCCTGTTGCACCTCTTGTGGCCCCCCTTGTTCATAACATCAGCCCCTCTGATGTCCAGGTCCAGCAATTGGGGGACAATTAGGTAAATGTGTAAGTTTGGAGGGGAGGAGATTTACACCTCCTGTTGCCCTTGCAATGAATTACCAGGGCTGTTAATGGGCTGGTGCCCCAGTGCCTCGTAAATCGTGCAACTGAGGCCAAGTGGTGACGGGTGGCTTTGATCTGGACACGCTGCCCTGCCATGAACAGGAAAAGGAAGAGGTGATTTTTCATGGGTTACTACTCACTCCAGCCTCCAAGTTTTCCACTCTGCTGGAACTTTGACAGTGCCTAATAATCCATCAGTGAGGCTTTACTTGCTCTGCTTCCACTCCATTACCACCTTCGTGTTCCCATTTAGCTTCTTTCACATGGACCCCGGAAAGGTTGACCGTCTCCCACCCTCCCAAAACATCTTGGAGGATGGGAGCAAGGGCTGGGGTCACTCCACACATTTCCCCTGCAGAGAGGAGTCAAAAAGTGGATGCTGAGATGAAGGGAAGGAGCTAGCTCGTGTCTACCAAGCTGGGAAGAAACTTTCAGATGGGATCTAATGCCTCATTACCTGCAGGCACCGCCTTCAACTTGTGAACTAGGCTGATTCTTCACCAGGTGCCATTTTCCCAACCCGTAACAACATGTTCTTTACACCAGTGGCTCTTTGGACAGGGATTGTCTTTTCCCATGTATAGCAACAAAGGCAGTGCGGTCTGTCCCCTTTGCTCATGGTATTGGGCTGCCTTTGTGCTGCCAAGAGGAAAGGGCACCATGAGGGTTGGCCCCATGAGCTCCTCTGACAGTTGCATGGACAGACCCAGGGGGCTTCCCATCTCCAGGAGCTCCACCATCTGCAGCTGCCACTCCTGAGCAGCAGTGCCCTGCAGTCCTTGGTATCCCCCATTCTCTGGAGAAAGCCCTTCTCTCTTCTTGGGTCTTCCCACTTTGGGCCTGTCATTGACTTCAATTGAAAAAAAAAGCCAGCCCGCCCTCGCAGAAACTCCTTCACAGCAGAAATATTGGAATCTGGGTGGGAAACAACACAGAAAAAAACCCAAACCCATCACTGATTCACTGAGTGACTGTGGATATGTCTCTAAATCCACATGCCTAACGGGGAGCAGTAAGGGTCACACCTACTGGAGAGGGACCACCTGGGATGTCAAAGCAATTGGTGTTGGTGAAACCTTGAAGTGTCTCAGAGGAAAAGCAAATAAGAGCCTGTCTTCACTGCTGAGATGTCACCTGATGTGAGAGGGTTAGTTCTCTTAGAGTGCATTTGAGATGCTCTAGAGTATCTGCCATGCTGGAAGAGCATGGGTTTTCTACAGGTCTGTTGTCACATCTTCCAGCCATGCCTGGTGTCTTAGGTACTTTAGGATGTGTCAAGTAGTGCAATACATTTGGGTACCTGAGCAGAGTCTTTTGTCACCATGTTTTTCCACCAAGGGCTGCTGCTTAGATTTATTCTCCAGGCTCATAATTTCTCTTGACAGATCCTTCCTTGTATCTCCTATATATTAGACCAATATTGCACCTTCTGCCTTCTGAATGGAACCAAATCCTCAGAACTGCACTGTTTTCTTAGACTAATGAATTCTCTGAGAGGGGTAAAAACCACCTCAGTAATAAATGCAAACTGTGAAGGCTTGATGTATCTGTTTTTCTGTTCGCCTCCACTGCTGCTAGACAGAATTAGCCCTCACCTAATACAGAGCGCAGACTTGATACAACCTTGTTTAGCACAATTGGTTTGAATCCATTATATTGACAATATCAATTTGTGTAATTCCTGCATTAGGATTTTGTACTAAACTGTATTTGAAAGGAGCTGTTCACCTTGATTAGCTCTTTAATTGTGGTTAAAATCCAAAGTAATTCAGATACCAGCCTTGACTGTGGAAGGAAAGGGCCATGCCATGTGACAGCGCCGTCAATAACTGCCACGTTCCCCACAGACACAGCTCCCATGTTTTATAGGCTCTGGGTCTCACCACTGCCTTAGTGCATCTATTTGCCTTCACTTTGACCAGACCCTCAGGGCTTCACCTCGTGGCCTATATTGTAAGAGCAGGCACTCAAGGTACGGTCTCCTGGGCACATTCCAGCTGAGTTATCCTTCTGGCTCACACCACCTCTGCTTTTGCATGCAGGTGGGATTTTTTTCTTCACTTTCCGTCCTAAGCAGAGCTGTAACGGTGCTGTGTACTACCCAAGGGCTGCTCAGAAAGGGATAGGAAGGAGACTGTCTACAAAGCTAAATTTCGGTTGCAAATGTCGCCTTACTCACTTTGTGGTCTCTTAGCAGCAGAAAGAAAAGAAGAGTGTTATTAGAGCACATTAAGAAGCCCACAACTGCCTGTCAGTGCCCAGATATATGCAGGGGATGCGTAGTAGCGTTATGGCCACCCTGGAGAAGGGATGGACAGGCTTGCTGGCGTTTCCGCAGGTGCTAAGCTCTCACCAAAACTCAACAGGAGCTGGGTGCCTAATTCTCCCAGGTCTGCAGGAGAAGATCAGCTGTGTGCCTTGAGGTCTTCTGCTGGTGCAAGTGTTCTGGGTGAAAAATGGCAGGCAGGAGAAAAGGCCATTTCCAGGACTCCCGTGTGCTGAAGGGAAAAATGGATGGGATGAAGCCTGGAGGGGGGGAACCCTTTTAAGTCAATGAGGAATTCTGCCAGAAAACAGCAGAAGGAGCAGTTCAGCAGGAATTACAGAGAAGAAAAAAAAATCTGGCAAGAGATACAGCTTGAAAGATGGAGCACTTCATTTTGGGCAAACTGAACGTTTCAATTAAAAATGACAGAGCTGCGATCCTTTAAGAGCAGTCAGATTTTAATAAATTTTTCATGAATGGAAGCAACCCGTATCCTGAAGACCTGACAAACTCTCTGCTCTTTGGAGATCTTGTGTTCGCCTGGATCTATGTCTTCCTGGCATCAGATCGGATTGCCAGCCGTGGATCAAAGAGAGAAAGCACAAAAAGGCCCGCCAGGCATCTTGTGCTACATATGTGTGCAGAATATAATGTGCACAGAGGAGAGGGATGCCTCGTGCTATGGCAGGGAAGGAGAGGGTTCATGGGAAGGAAGAGTAAACCAACAGTGGAGAAGAGGACACAGAGACGAAAGAACAGGCTGTGAAGAAAACTAATATCAAGGAGAGGAGCTTGTGAAAGACAAGAGTAGAGCAGTGAAAGTGGAGACAGGGAGGGAGGGAGGGAGAGGGGGAGGGAGAAACGTACCCTCTGCGCCTGGGAAAAAGACAATAAAAGCTGCGGACTCCTGTCACGCAGGACAAGCCCAGCACTATTTACTGTTTGCTCATTTAACCTGGTTAATTTTTAATAATGTTGAAATTTTCATTTTAATAATTTAGGTAAATTATTTATTAAACCACAGGATAAAGGGATCATAGCAATTATGAATTGACAGTGTTACCTGAGGCTCATGAAAAGGTAAGGGGTTTTGCAAAGTCCTTGTTATTGGATAAACATTAAATTAGTAACAACTTCACATCCAATTCAAATTACCTTCTTCCAAGTCTGAGATTGCTCTCTCTAGGTCTCTCTTGGGAAAGAGCACTGTGGGCGAAGAGGGTTGTGGGGAGCCACAGCTGTCCTGTGCAGGGCTGGGGATGTTTCTCCTAGATGTCCCTGAGGCAGGGACGAGGCAGTCTTTCCATCAGAGGATGGCAACAGGGTGACATTCACTGCTCTGATAACGTAGAAAACGTAATGATTTAAAAAACCCAATAAGTTAACAGGAAAAGATGGCTGGATGGGTCTTGTCTAGCTACGACTGTCAGAGCGGTGGTGGCTTTCCTGGTACAAAAAATGTCAACAGAAGCATGCTGGTACTTCCTACCTATTGCAGGGCTCCTTCTATTTTGGCAATGCAGCCTCCCAAACCAGCTCACTGACCACAGGAACTGACTGTCTGATGCCAACTGCCTGATGAAGGGTTCCTGAGGAAATGCAGACCCAGTCCTGGAAGATCCCAAGGATGTTCTGGAGAAGTCTGTGTAGAAATCTACAGGCTGCCCCCTGAGGAAAGCAACCTTTGTTGAGCAGAAATTGCTGCTCTACAGAGAGAGACAGCTCTTCACTTAAAGTAATTGTATAGGGATTGCAAAATAAAGCCTTAAATATTTGAAAGGGTGGAACTGATGAGCTTTAAAAACACCTAGGGAATGTAGCATCCAGATACTCTCTGAAAGAGCAAGAAGTTTTGCTTTAGAGTAAAAATCTAAATGGAGGATGGTGAGAGATGGGGAAGGGGAGGAAAGGATGGGATCTGAAACCTGGTGACCTCAGTCAACGAAGTGCTGCAGCGTTTGCCCAACTTTCAGCATCAACGTAGACCTGTAGAATTCAAACCAACCATCTACAATTTAACAGCAATCCCAGGTTTTAAGTGTTGTAATGAATCAGAGCCAAGTTTGCATTTTCATATTTTGTGATGTTTAATTTTCAAGCATTTTGTTTTAATTACCAGTTTCCAATCATTTTTATGTTAGCTCTGAGTGCCTTTCCTACATTTTCTTCTCAATAATTAAAACTTTTTAATAACATTACTTTCAATCAAAGGATTTCAATTTATCTTCTAACTTAGTTCTATCCTAATAAGCTTTTTTTTTCCCTGGGAATTTCCTAACTTTCAGTAAAGGAAATAAGCATTTCTAAAGAGTTTTTTTTCCTTTTAACGTATTGAGAGCTCAGTTGTCTTGAAAAAATTCTTTGGAAAAGCATCAAGACACATTCAGAGTCCTAGATATTTGTACACAAGATGGCTCAGATACAAATCTGTCTTTCCTTCTTTCTGGTTTAAATAGCAATAGCGAATGACCAGCGCGTGAAACAAGTTGATAAACAAACATGTCCTGTAGATTTGAGAAAACGCCCTCTTAGTTTTGAAATCTGCTCAATCACATTTTTGTATCATGCCTAACAGGTGAGAAAAATAGAACCTATTAACTGGGAAAATAATGACAAACAAAGTATACAACAGTGAACAAATGCTTAATCCAACCAGAAGGCCTGCCTGGTTTACAATAAAATAAAACAGCCTCATTACAACAAACTGAAAACAAGTGAAAATACAATTCTTCAGAGTCTCTAAGCCCCACATGAAACTAAACTCGCCAATCTCCAGGATTTATAAATTGCCAGAGCTTCTAAACTCTGGAGAGCTTAGCAAAGTGTCTACAAGGGATGCGCATACTTTACAAACAAAGTCACAGAGAAACCTTAGAAACTCATAGGTAGAGAAGACCTAGGAGATAAATATGAATCACTGAGATCTCACCAACACGCTAAAGCACTAGTCGGCATTGTGGACAGTCTGTTATACCTGGATCAGCATATTCCTGAGAATATCATGTTAACTAAAACAAAACAAAATCACCAAAGCACCTCCCGTGGGTATCTCAGCTCTCCTTCCTTTGCCCTCAATCTTCCCTCAGATTCTTCTGCCAGGAGATCAAGTGATAAATTTCAAGTGTAAAAGCATCTTGTTACTGTGAGTCGATGACAATGAAAAGATACCAGAGCTGAGCAGCTTTTCACCAGAAAGTGCAAACTCCACAAAGACATGGAGTTTGCTATGAATCCATCAGTGTGCTGAATTTTTAAATGAAAACTGATCAGAATCCTTCGTTCTGGTAAGGTCCAAGTGTATGTTTCAAATTAAACAATTGTTTTTAGGTTTTTTTAGTGCATAAAAACACTAATGCACAGGCTATTTTAAACCTCTTCGGAGATCATGATATTACAGGATGTATTAAATCTGTTCCTTTCGTAGTCAGTTTTTAAATTTTGGCCTTTTGTTCCAATATAAGAACTTTCTACAGAAAGTCTGAGCTTCTACTTCAGAACCCAAGTTCACAATGCTCTAGCCTCTGGAAGCTACTCATGATCCAAGGAGCACCCAACAACCAACTGTCTGAAACCACAACTGATTCGGCGTAGGTTATTTACAGCCTCTTTAACTGCCTTTCTACAAAACTTCTCTTAAATCTAAATTAAGACTATTTGGCACCTTCAGATGTTCCCCAGCGTCTGGGTGGCTAACGAGCCAGGGTGGAACGAGGTGCCCTTTGGGTGGAGGAGCCCATCGGCTCCCAGTGGGCCCTGGAGGATGGAGGAGCTCCTCTCCCCTCAAAGCACAGCTGTCTCACGTTCTTTTTTTTCACAGGAAATGTTTTCCTTGCAAGGTGGCTGTAGCCAGAAGAAGATTTTGCAGGCTCACCGCTCTAACCGAGTACATTATATTATCTGACATCTTTTCTTCTGCCGAAGAGAGACTATCAGCTGTTCGGTGGAGCCCACACTAGGATGAACGCGCCAGGGCAGGAAGCAATTAATAATAACATCTGATTACTTAAAGCAGCTCTTCCCAAACTCCTCCTTGGCTTGCAATAACAAAGGCCTCTGCCTGTGCTTGTCCATCTCCCGTCAGTGCTGCCATTGCTCTCGGATACCCAAGTTATTATTTTTCAGGGTCAGAGTCTGATCGAAAGCCTAACTGAAGATGAGAGGAAGCCTTCGACGGACACCACTTAGCTTTGGATCAGTCCCGTGGGCAGGAGCAAGGACACACAGAGAAATTCAGATGCACGGAGCCCACGTTCAGGAGCAGCACACCCGGGGGCTGCGACGAGCCTGTGCCTTTGCTGCAAGGGCAGCTGTGGAGCTGCCGAAAAACCCAGCATGGCCAATGCTGCTGTCCCCTAAAGCGGGGGGCCCTGTTGTCTCCCACCCCACATGCTCTGTACTGCAGCCCTGTCTTCCACCATCCCTCCCATCTCTCACTCGGGCAGGCCAGCAGAGCCAGGCAGGGACACTGCGCGTGTTTGTCTTTATTTTAAGTTACCAACCGTTTCCTCCGCCCTTTTTTTTTTGTTGTTGTTATTAAAATTCTTCAAAAAGGAAAAAAAAGAATCCCTCCCCCTTCCCTGTCCCTCCCTGCCATGTTCCCAAGGTGCCAACTAATCTCCGATGCCCAGCTTGTACACAGCCACCTCTAATTGCTCCTGCATTTTCATCTGGTGTAAGTTCAGCCATCGCTACAGCTGCCCCTCCTCCCCCCGGGAATTCACACCTTCATTATCACTCTTTACTGCAGAGCCGTCCGCAGGCTCCCGGCTCCGAACAGCAGCTCCGATAAAAAATAGAGCAGCTTTTCAGTGGTTTCAATTTTAATTACCAGCATCAAGGCAGCTCGCATTCTCACCAGGCTGTTTCGCACTAATTAAAGTGAGGAGGAGTTTATGGAAGGGACACCAACTCCACTTCACTCCCTCATCTATTATTTACAGACAGTAATACAAATAATTTCCAATTTAAACAGTCTGAGCTGGCCAGCAAAGAGGAGGGAGAGGTGGGGAGAACGCTAAGCAAGGAGAAACTCAAATAAAGAGCAGATACTAAGAGGAGGGGATGTAAAATCGACTCCCAGTGCCCTCTAGTGGGATGATTTCCTGAGGGGTCCCAAGGTCGGAGGTGTGAACATGCCCAGGAGGCCCGGCGAGGTGGCAGACACTGGTTTCTCCTTGCCTGGCCTCACCAGTGACCTTCAAGATGTGACCAAGCATCAGTGAAAGACTGTTTTGGACAAGGGTCCAGTTTGCTCCAGCTCTGCGGTGGTGCACTGGGTTTGGTCCCATGCTGTTCATCACTGGTGGTGCTTCGACTTTCCCATGGGCATGGCAAGGTTCTGGCGGAAACAGGCTCTGAAAACCCAGGCTGGGTGGGCTCTGAGCTGGCAGGCACCCTCATGTTGGGCACCCTGGTGCTGGGCACCCAGGCCAGCCTGAAGGCACCAGTCCTGGTGGGGTGTGAACCTGGGGTAACGTTGAGCTGCAGTTCAGGAAAAGGGTTTTCTGGGTGTCATGGGAAAATCCCCCCATCTAGAAGATGGGTTGTCCACATGGATGACCAACTCCATCTGTCAGCAGATACGGTTTCCCAAGGCCAGGATTGTTTTCCTGCCTGGTCCCTTTCTCCCTGGATGGGAAATGTTCTCCATCCCTCAGACTGGCTCCAATCAATCTCTCCCAGTGCGGCATGTGCCAAGCCTGGAAGTTTTATGGATTTGGAGGAGAAACCCTGAGGATGGGAGGCAGGTGGTTCCCACCCCCGCGAAAACAATATAAACAGAGAATGTTGAAGACTCTGCTGCACAATAGATTTTACCATGTCAAGGAATTAAAACACAATAGTGTCTCAGCCACGTTGCTTTGTTTGTTCTCGTCGGCATAGATGAGGCGATCAATACCAGTGAACTTGTGTTATAGCTCTGATCTTTACAGGGCCCTGAAATGATGTCATCTGTGGGTCACATTCGGATTTCATTTAAACCAGTGCTGATCAGGAATAACTCCAATAAGAACAGGGTTACCCTGGATTTACACCAGGCTAAGGCAGATAAGCCTGAAGATCAGTGACTGAAGGAGAAGAAGTTTCAGCATAAATGATATTACTATAGAAAAGTAGCTTGATTGAAGCACAGGTGTTGAATGTTAATCACTGTAGGCTTGATCCAGCATCTGTGTAAGTCAAAAGCAATATCCCATTTACTGCAGCATCTCAGGATTAGATCAACGGCAGGTAAATACTCAGAGACTAATTCATCTTTCTCTTGTGTGTGAAGAGTGTGGGGAGTGCCTGGGACTTCAGTGAAGGCATTCCAGATTTATGCCAGGGTGCAAAAGAGAGTCAGGCCCTACCTTCTGCTTTTTGGGTGCTTCCAGGGGATAATGATGGCACTTGGAGCAATTTCACCTTGAGGTCATCGATTCAGACCTGGGCCAGGTTGGCTGCCAGCAAAAGTCATTACCAAAGGACAGCTTCTGAAATGAGTGGTGGTCTTGGGTACAATAAAAATTTCCACTGGTACAAGAACAACAGATATTTCACAGATCCTCTTAACAAAAACAAATGACAGGTTCCAGGTCAGGGTACACTGCTGTGTTCCCTTTGGTAAAGACGAGACTTGGGGCTGATGCTTGACTTTTGTTAGAAATGTGTGAGCTCAGCCCTGGTGAAGTCTCCCTCTCCTTCTAGTGTTGGTACTGAGGAGACTGTAGCTGCAGTTACAGACAGGGGCTTTGGCCAGGATGAGCACGGAATCATTTTTTTCCAAACTTCACAATTCCTTTGTGGTGTTGACTTACAGTGTCTTTGCTGTTGGCCTCAACTGACCGTCTCATTTGATCCACGAGGGAGAACCCGAGGTGTGTACCAACACAGAGACAAAACCTCTTCCACCCCGACGGGTGGTTTCCGAGGGCTGGGCTGGGCCATACTTATGGAGAGGAGCCAGAGCCTGTGCTGAACCCAAGAGGACTTCACCTTCCAGACCCGTCACCCTCCTCAGGACTAGTATCCATTAAAGATTTGGGATAATCTACATGACTTTTCACCATGAGCGTAGTGCAAGCACACTGATAGCTTTGTGTTGGACACCGACTCCAGCCATCATCACTTCTTTGCTATTACTGCCCCATCCACACTCCTGCACTGGCACAAAAGCCCCCAGTATGGACCAGAACTGGACCTTACCGCCCGCCCCCATGATATACAGGTGTGCTGGATCCCAGTCCCTTGAGCACCTCAGAGCATCTTAGCCCAAGTAACATGTATGGCAAAAAGAAGCAGCCGAGAAGCTCAGTCCTTGTTCATGTGGGTATGTCGTTAATGGAGCAGCCCCAGGACTGACACCCCATTGCAGTCTCCCTGCAAGGCTGAGCGGCTTTCGTGCTAGCAGGGGCTCTCGCGATCTGGTCAGTGGGTGTCCCTGGGACCACAGGGTCAATCTCCATGTATCTTTTGCTCCACATCTGACTATGCCTGTCTAAAGAAAGGGGAACTGGCTTGCTCACGTAAATGGGTCAGACCCTACGCGACGCTCACTCCACGCACACTGGCAGAGCCCAGCTCAGCTCCGGCACCTGCCAAATGCAGCTGGAAGCACAAATCATTTCATAACTGCTGGTGTTTGTATGGCTGTGCCTGGGTACTCCTGTGGCCAGGCCTGTACATCTTTGTTACGGGTAACTATTTACACTTAAAAAAAAATATACAATGTCATATTTGCTCTCATCTGGATTCATGAGATGGATTTTGTAACGTTCCCTGTGGTGAAAACCAGTCATTTGTGTCTGCAAATAAACACTGCCATTTTGGCCTCAACCAGCTCCTCTCTAACAACATTAGTTAATTGTACTTTTAAATCCCTTTTTCTGTCCTAAAATGTGCTTTCTGATCATCCTCTCAGTGCAAATATGGTAAATAACTAACCAATATGAACAGCCACAAAGCCATAAATGTTTTACAGCTGTTAAGCCAACGTCCGTGAATGCGGACAAAAATTCCTCCTCCGTTCCCAAACTCCAGCCCTGTGCAATGAGCCTGGCTTGGCTCAGAGGGGAGCATGCAGCCGAGTAGGTGGGTGCACCATAAATGTGCCTGGTTAGTAAGAAAGGGCTTTTCGCTGCAGATCACAGGGAGCCCCTTCGTGGAGCTGAAATGCCTTTGCACCAGGTCTCTCGCTCCCAGCCAGAAAGTATCTCTCTCTCTGATGAGAAAAGGGGTTTTTCTAATTTATTGCTTTTATGGGATTGTTCCTCCACAGAGGCACAAATAGCAGCATATCAATAAAGCCAGTCGTTTGAAGTTGGATATTTCCACCTCTGTCACAGCAAAATAATTAAAAAAGGATTCACAAGATCATAAATTGCATGTCACCAAGGACACAGCCTCCTTAACCCTTTAAAAGCCAGGCTGTGCCCACCCATGGCCCATGCTACTCAAGGCATGAAGATGCATTTGTTATTTTTAGCATCTCAACCACAAGGGCTTTCTTGTCTGGAAAGAGATACACTAAGGACCTGTCTACACAGGGAATGAACTAGCTGGCTGGCAGGATCATAGCCCAGCTCCGGTATGCAAATGCACAAATAGATTTGATTTGCAGCCAGGCAAACGAGAAGCTGTGCTGCAGACCTGCAAGAGCTGAGCATTTAGTCACATTGAAGTTAAAACATGTTACAAACACATCAGGCATTGGGGAAAACACTTTCAAACATATTTGAAGAGTGGCAGCATGGAGAGGGCCTAAAAACATTTGTTCTCAGTTAAAAGCTCCTCTGGCTCCAGCTAGATAATAGAAAAGGATGGAGCCCACCTGGGTCAGAAACTCCTGTTATCCTGCTGATCCCTCCCCAGCACAGACACAGCCAGAACGTATCCCGACTCATTGGAAAAAAAATACATTAATGCAAGAGAAGAGAATGCATGTTATTTTCTAGGCAGGTTGCAACTTAGCTCCCGATCCAACAGCCAGCTTGTGCTCCAGCCTAATTTGATCACAGTCAAGGTTAACAACCATTGTTAAACTCTGCAGATCAAATCCTGCCCCCTTATAAATCCAGGAGAACTCTGTGGAAAGGGCTGGAGGTGTAAATCTGCAGGTCTGAGTCCTGATGGCACGTGGGAGGTGACCTCCCCAGTGCGGCAGGGCTGGGTAGAGAGGCATGAGACTGAATAGTGTGTGCTGGGCTGTGGGCAGAGGAATGAACCGGGGCAGCAAGTGCCTGTTTTGGAGGGCAAACCCAACCCCCAGACAGGTGGCAGGTCATTGGTTTGGTTTTGCTTTCAAAAAGACCACTCTCCGAAGCACGCAGGGGTCTGGGGCATTAGGAGAAGTCCCACTGGAGGTGGATTAGTGAGAAGAATGGAGCCCAGATAAGTGTGGTTTATCACAGGGAGGTGTATTACATTACCCATATCCCATGGCTGCATCCACTATAACTAGCACATGAGGGAGGGGTGTGAGTTTGCCTCCGTGTCCTCCTGACCCAGGACAAACCCCCTGGAAAATAGTGCTTTTTCCTTTTTGTTACCCCAGCAAGAGGATGGTGGATAGGGCAAGGGGTGGACGTATTTTGCCCAGCCTGAGGTTTCTTGTGTAAACTCCTTAGAGAAAGAAGTAAAGAAAATAGCCCTTCTGGTATCCCCTTTTGGTAACACAACCTAAGAGTTTACTTGGGAAAGACACTTCTGGAAGAGCAAGATTTGGGGCATGTTACTCCATTATCAGAAGCTCAGGCAGAAGTGACACCCAGCACCGAAGTGGCACCCAGCACCGAAGTGGCACCAGCAGCATTCCTCACAACAGAGCCCATGTGCAGCTCTGCAGTGAGCTGTGCAGCCTCCAAATCTCCCAGTCCTGAGGCAGTGGTAACTGGTGCCATAATCAGACATAAAACCAGAGGGGGAAGCATGATTCCCCTTTGCCCGTGCTCTGCACCAGCACAAGCGATAGCAAGGCTGGGTCCAGCGGGCAGAAGAAGGAATAAGCATTGTGTTGAAGAACCAAACACACTCAAATGTTCTCATTAGACACAGCAAGGCTTTACCAGCCACAGGAGAAAAAAAAAATATGTAGTACGTAGGATAATACATGGTGCAGAGGGTCTAAAGCTAATTTTTTCCAAGTACAGGGTTGCTTGCCCTATTACAGATCCAGAAAGTCAAAGTCTTTATGCCAAAACAGCGTCAGTTTAGTAATGACCAGCAATGAACACGATAAAATTAAAACCTTAAGCCTGGATGTCGGGAGGAGGAAAGCAGATGTAGAGTAACAGCATGGCTGGTGGGTGCTCCGTTTTAACTAATATCCTTTCCCAGCTTTTTTTCACCTCTGCAGTGAGGACCAGAGGGGAAGGGTCTCACCAAGCTCACCCTTTGCGTGGGTGTAAAATCAGGAGCGGATCCCAATCCTCGGGAGCCCTGCCCTGCCTCTCTACATGACACCAAATTAGGACCCTTCAGTGGCAGAGCCGTAAACCAGGCAGACAGGGCTAAATGGCCCCTGGGTGCAGGATTACCAGGGCTTTGCAGGAGGATGGGGCAGCATGGGGAATTGCAGCTCCCTTCCCATCAAGACCAGGCAGAAACGGCCCAAGGAAGAGGGAGTGCATATGGAGAAGGGCAGCAGCTGAGCCCCAGCTGGAGATCTCGGGGGACGTGCCAGAGGCGGGTGGGAAAAGCAGAGGCTGAACAGCAACGCCCAAAGCAGGACCGATAAATGGCTACATGTCAGGGGGGGAGACGGTGCCTGGTATGTGGCTCTGGTTAAACAGGAGGAATAAAGGAGACAGAAAAGATGACTTCTCTTAGGACTGACACCAAATGTCTGCAGGAACAGCTATTTTTGCTGACCCTGTCTGACGCCACCATGGGAGAGCAGTTAGTGAAACCCTGCGGGTTTTATAAGGCATTAGGAGTCCTACAGAGACACCAAACCCACTTCCTTCTCCTGTCCTCATGGTCTCCAGACTCCCATGGATTGTGAACAGAGGTTTGTAGCAGGCCACAAAATAAAGCAAGATCTTTTATGCTCCAGAGCAACACACACAGAGATCTGTGCCTCCACTGGAAAACTCCATTCAGGAGTCCACAAACTGGAATAAGTTAAAATCACAGTTTTATTCCTAAATGGTAAGAATAAATTGCTGCCCTTCTAGATAATTTTTTCTATTATCTATCCAAAATAAAGCATACAGATAAATAATGAGATCTTACAGTACTTATCAGACTAGCTATAATAAGCATTTTGAGCGGGATGAAATACTGTCTTATTAGGAGAGCTGAAGGTGTGAAGTTTGCCACCAGCTCCAAAGTGTAGAGATGCTCATATGACATCTGTCTCTTAATATTCGTTAGCAAACTGACGGCTAATGTAACAGGGACCTTCACATTATCACTAATCCATCAATGGTACTCGTGTGGCTCCCATCACCATAACACCCGAGTGCCTCTAGCATCCCTGCAGCACGCCTGTGAGGAGCAGCAAGATGATTATCCATGGAGAACCTGAATAATCCATACCTGAGCCTCTGAGGAAGTGGTGAGGAGGTCTGAGGGAGGGGGGAAATCCTTCTTTTCCATGCTGGGGGAAGAGTCTTGACGGGATCAGTTGGTCTGAGTGCTTGGTAACCTTCAGGCTGGATCCCAGTCCCACTGAAAGTGGTTGTCGCAGGGGAGGGCTGTCTGTGCTCGTGCTGCAACACCAACAGCCAGACCGTGTTGGGTCAGGGGGGTCTGAGAAAACCTGTGGAGAGATAAATGAAGAGAAAATGGAGGGAATGTGTCTCTCCACCAGCTTTGTCTCAGAGTGGTCCTATTTGGCCTTGGGATGAACTGGGGGTGAGAGTGTTTTGCTTTCACCTTCCCATCACCAGCCTTGAGATGGCCACTGGTCACTGCCTTGTGGCACATGGAAATGCCAAAGAGGTCAAAGCAGACGTGGAGGAGCCATAGCATCTACCCTGTGCACCAGCGATGGGACCAGAGGGCTGAAACCTCAGCCGTGATTTCAAGAGCCATGGACTCCCCAGGTGGGATTTCTCTGGGCTGGCACGGACCCTGCTAGCAGGCACAGTGATGTCTGCAGCAAACCAGAAAGGTCAGAAGACACGATGTGGGATTCAGACAGGGCCAGGAGTCCCTGCCATCCTTGCCTGGCCACCAGAGGTGACAGCCCCTTCCTTCCCTCCAAGCACACCACAAGCACACGTGACAGTCTCCCTTTTAATTTAAGAACTAGCAAATCCTGTTGTACTGCAGCAAATATCAACCAGCCTCTTCCAGCAATCTGCCCTCCAGGAGCAAGGAGGGGGCGATGCAGAAAGGCTTTAAAAAATAACTCCAACCCCTTCCTAGCCCACAGAACACACCCTTTCCCTAGCTTTGTCCCCAGCACCCAAAGGAGGCAGTGCCGGGTCCCTGAGGGACCCCAGAGCAGAGCTCCCCTCGCCTCGCCAAGCCCCAGAGGAGGCAGTGAAACATCATTTTCTCTCTCCAACCCTTTGAACTATGCTCCTGAGTAGAGAGGAGACAAAGGAAAAGAAAAGGGGGGGAATTAATTCCAGGCAGTTGAGTGTGTTCCCTGCTCTAGCTCAGTTTGGAATAGGTACACATAATAATAACTTTTTAATAATAATTTAATTTATAATGCGCCCCCCTGCCAAGGCACTCAAGGCACTACACAAACAATTAAAATATGATTATAATAAATAAACAACAATAATTAAACCATCATAAACCAGACAATATTAGAGCCAAACCAAATGCTAAAAAGCAAAACAAAGCAGCATCTTTGGAGGAAGGAGATCCTTGCACAATTCATCTTCCAAATCTCCTGTTGATGTTAGATTGAAATTCTCCTGCGAAGCTGTTTCTGCATCTGCAAAGATTTTGGCAGTGTCACAGTCATTAAAAAAATGGATTTTGCGCCACCATAAATTAACTGGAGTTTTGCAAGGCTGTAATATTGCAACATTCACTTTCATTTGAATAAATTCAAAACTCAGTTTACTCAGGAAACTCAGTTTATGGCTCTGAGTTTGTGTTGACTGCCCTGAGTTTGGGAAAAACACATTCATTTTGTTCGCAGTTCGTAAAACGTGTCTCATTATAGAAACCAGAATGTTTCTATAGACACTAGGATGGTGTTTTAAAGATTTAAAACCAAACCCCAAAACTGAAGAGCAGACCAGCCTTCTCCTGGCCGTCAGCTCCTCGGAGCCAATGGGATCGGATTGTCCCAATTTACACAACCAGAACCAAAAGAGCTAAACTAACAAAAGAAGCAATCTTCCTCCAAAACAAATGAAATTCCAACTTGTGCCAGGCAAAAGCCGTGCACTGAACTCTAATGATTAAAGGAGACAGGCTCTGTCAAGGCAGAGGTGGAACTGAAACGCAGCCAGTCGGACCCTCTTCTGAAAAAACCTGGCCACCAGCCCTCAGACAATTACATCTAGGATCCGTTCACTTGAGTGCCTCAGCTGATCTCAGTTGTTGTGGCAGCGCATGAAGGGAAAATCCTTCTCGCAAACCCAAACCACACAGGGATTTCTCCATACTAGGAAAAAACCCAAACCAAAACAAAATGTGTTAGGAAGATGAAGCTGATGGTTTTCTTCCAGCACAGGGAACCAGGAGGACATTTTCCATCTGATCCCCCAAGGTTTTGTTCTCATGGGTTTTACTTTGAGCTTCAAATCCAAGCGAATCTTAAAAAGCAAGGGAACGGCAAATGAGATGGCATGAACGGCAAATTTGTGTGGTTCTCACACACGAAGCCATCTTTTGGCCCGCGTTCATTCAAAAAGAGCCTTCAAAAGGGTTCATGTGTCATAACTTCAAACTTTTCAAAGCAGGTAAGATGTCTGCAGCTGGAGAAACCACTACAGATTTTCGGCACAGAGAGGGTGCTTTCACTTGTTTCTATATTCTCCTATCAGGACTTTCTCACTTAAAAATGAAATGAACCACAGACTCCTGGTTCCCTGCATAGCTACCTCTAGGAATGGCCCCAAACTTTGTTCCAAGTGTGTGCTGGAACGGGACCTCTTCGTGTCTGCAGGGGAAAAGGTGCTTTCAAGGAGGGGGCCACATTACCAGGGTTGGGATTTGATTGTTTTTTACCTCTGTTGAATGCAACTTCCTCCCCCTCCAGATCTCATTTCTGCATTAAGGCTCTACTGCTTTTCGTAGAGTTGGTCCTTCCCGGATGCTCTCCTCTTGCAAAGGGCTTTCCAAGGGTAAGGGAGCCTTGTCACGAGCTCATGTTCTGGGAGCTCCCTGTGTGTGGGCAGCAAGGACCATTCATGAATCAGGATTCCTGTAGTTTTCCCAAATCCTCCACCCTGCATAAAAGCTATTGAGCAAATTTCAAATTTCCACTCCATGGAGGTAACTGGAAATTCGTGCTTCTGGGGCTGCTCAATGGATGTGGTAAGTCGACCTTCTCCTCCAGGAGATGTACCAGCAGCCAACAACATTTGGACTCCAACTCCCCATAAATAGTTTCTATTTTCCTTGGAGATGGAGTGCACTGAAACATAGAGCAGCTCATCCAAGTCTTCTGCTCTCTCTCATGCTGGGCCACCTTTCAGCTAAAAGATTCAGGTTCTGGGATGAATAACAGAAAATCTGCATTCAGCTTTCCATATCACCTTTCTACAAGTGTCCTGTGTGACCTTGAACAGGTGAATCAGACGCAAACTGTCAAAAATGTCAGATGCCTCCTTCCCGTTGGTTTCAAAGAGAACCAAGCATCTAAATACTTTGGGGGATCTGGATTAGAGCTCTGTGCCTCAGCTTCCCCATGTGCTTTCCTACCTTCCAGAACAGATTGGACATCAGTACATCAGCAGTTTTTCTCCTCGGCTTCCTCATTCACTTAGTCATCAGCATTTTTAACTCAGATTTGGGCAATCATATGATGTTGGTTCTGCACACGCCAGCATTTCATCATAGCAAAAAACCTGGCTGGAGGTTCACTGTGGATTAACGCTCAGGGTCTTCTTTCCAGATGTCATTCAGGGTGCTGATTTATTTGGAAAGGCCCTTCTGAAACTGAGGTCACTTCCCATGGCTTCCCAGATCCTCCAAGGTTGGGGTAGCTCCAGCACAGGGGCTTGGAAGGCACCGGGAGCCGCTACAGGAGAGCGCACACTGACACTTGAGAGCAGAAATGAGAAGACAGAGGTGGCAGAATTTATTTTATGACAAATCCTAAAAGGAAATTATGCAAAGTAATAAAATAAAGAAGAATTATAAATGAGGACAAGAAATGGGTGAAATATAGAATAAATTATGGGAAGACAGGAAGGTACGGGAGGAGAATTGAAGGCAGAAGTGCTGAGTTAAAGGATAATTATTAGGAACTGGCTGGTAGACTGAAAGAAAGAGGGCATTTGGGTAGGGGGATTGGTACCAAAGGAAGCTGCACGATTTTGTGCACAGTGGCATTAGCAAAGTATCCCTCTGTTAAATGCACCTTGGGGATGCGCCTTGGGGATGGCGTGGGGCGACAGCCACCATTCATTATTTGGGTGCAGGACCATAAATCTGGGGACAAGGTTGCTCCTGCTTTGACCTACAGTCAAGATAAGCTAAAACCCACGAATAAAAAGGACTGGGTGGTCACAGCCCAGGCAGCACCGCATCCTGCGGGAGCTGCCAGCACGGCGGAGATATCCCCCCACAAAGCCCCCACCAGAGGTTACCCATGGAGAGCGGGAGGGGGACAGGGCAAGCCGGGCTGCTCGGGTTTTGTCTGGGGAATCCTTTGGAGAGTTGGTGAGCCTCAGGTGTGGGGAGGGGGCGAGGGAAGCCCTTGCTCCGGCCAGGGACCCTCTCTGGGTGCAGCCGATGGCAGGAGGAGCTGGTCCCAGGCCCATGGCCCCAGCTGTCAGTCTGAGCGATGAATTACATGCTATAAGAAGGTGTTGACAGGAGCAGCTGGACATCAGAGAGTGATGAAAAGGGAACAAAATTCATTCCGAGTTCAGACAGACTGGCTCGTTAGGGGCACCGGCAGCAGAGGCCACAGAAACACTGCTCCATCTCCTGGACATCCACTGAACCGGCTCCCGAAAAAGCCGAGAGCCCCCAAAGTCCCTTCCCTGTGCGGGTGCAGCCTCCCCGGCCCCATCACGGGGTGCTCCGGGGGGGAAGCACCGCAGGTCCCCCCGATCCCTGCACGGCCTGGGGCAAAACCCGCTTTGCCCAGCCTGGGCTGAGGTGTCCCCAGCCACAGCACGGGATTCAATTTGGATATCTTCAAAAGAAACCAAATCAAAGGACTTTTTGTCCCTCTTGTTTAAGGAGGTAATTTGTATAAATTGTATGAAGAGGAATGGGGGGGGATGGACGGGACCATTTGGCATCAAAACAATTATCTCCATTTTAATGCAAACTAAACGACATGCTAAAGGGGAATTGTTTCGTACATATGTACAGCAAGTGAACATTAAACCATACGGCTAATAATTAACTGGCTCGACATTACCCTTGCTGTGTTAAATACAAGGGTGTCCCCTTACATTTAATGTACGGAGAAGTTTGAGGACACAGAGGTCCCGTATGAGATTATTTCTAAAGCTGTGAAAATAACAAAGAGATTTTTTTCTAAGCCAAGCTACTTCTTGGCATTCAGAGAAGTTGGCAGAGAGAAAAAAGTGTCGGTCCTTCTCCCACCCCTTTCCTCCCTCTCTCCCTCCCTTCCTCCGACTCTCCTCCCTTTCCTGACTTCCACTTCTTTCTGCTGCTGGAGAAAAAGAACAGCAAATTCAGAGAAAATTTCATTGAGGTTATTCAAAGAGTTTTTCATGGATTATTTACACAAGTGCTGTTCAAACAGCCTTTGTCTGAACATCCCTTGAAATCTGCACCCAATCCTTTCAGATTCAAAGCAATAGCTCAGGGGAGACAAAGGGGAGCGGCTGACATGGGTTTCCTCTGCAAGTGAATGAGAGGTCTGGCTAAACACAGAAGGGCTTTGGGATCACAAGCTTCCTTTCAGCCTGGAAAATAAACACTAATCTGAAGCCAGGCAGCTGTACCTCTGACCAGCCTGCCCCATCCGCCGCCATGCAAGGAGCGGGGCACGCACCTGGTTGCTCAGCGGAGGGGTGGCATGGCACCCCTGTCCTGCACCCTGCCCCGCAGCACCCTGCCCCATGCCCCACTGTGGTGTTGCTGCCCGAACCGAGTGCGCCAGCCCCAGGGACCCTGCCTCCACCGTGGAGACAGGGAGACCCGGTGTCCTGAGCTACCCCATGTCCAGACCTCCAGCCAAGGGACATGTCGAAGCCCCCGTTAGCCTCCTGGCTGTGATGGTGGCAGAGCTAATCCCAAATGAGAGCGGGGTGGGCTCCCACAAAGGCCATAAATATAAAGAAACAAATTCTCTAAGCAGAGAAAAGAAAGAGGGATGGTGGAAGGAAAGGGAGGCTGAACTGAGGCAGGCAAAGCAGCTGTAGAAATATTACAAGGTGTACTCATGTTCAACACCAATTCGTGGCCCTCTCTCTATCCCAAAGCTTATGCACAGACAACACTCCCTTGCTCTCCGCCCTCCGCAGACGAACAGCGCTCACCTCCTTCTGACCTGGGAAGCCAGGCACCACAGGCAAACGAAATGGTTGAAACGCACACAATGGGGTCAATTAAAATCAAGGGAGTAAGTGGAATATGTAAGAAAGGCCAAATTCTGCCTTAAATTATACCCCTGGCAATGACTAGCCACAAGATGGGGAAGGCAGCACGGTACCTGCTGTTGAGCAGTGAAGTCCCTGCTCCTGCCACGCCTGCTCGTCCTCTCTGCACTCGAAGGAAACGCACCGGTAGGTACGTCCTCTTCAAGTTTGCACAACTTTTGGTTGTTACCTCTTTTAGCCTAAAATGTGAAAAACATCCTACACACATGGTTTGATCAGTCCCTCCAAGTGCTCTGTACACCTCTCCTTTGCTTACATAAAATTTTTCTTCAACTTATTTCCTACACCTCTTCTTCACAGCTCATATTTGCCTGTTTCTGGTTTTCCATCCCAGTATCAAACGCCAATTTACTCCAATCAAAAGAATAAATTTTTCTGCTTTGTTTGATATATTGCAAAAGACTTGCCCCAAGTAACTGCCATTGGATTTCAGTGAGAGGTTCTCATCTACTAGCACTGGCCTTTGAAAATCTCCCACTACCTGGAGAAATAAATCCTTCTTCCTTCTCTACCTGTTTCTTCTTTCAGATCTTCCCTTCCTCCCCTCTGGCTTTCCCCCTGCCACTGTAAGACCAATCTTTTCCTTCCCTGACTTATTATTTTCCTTTCCCACCTCCATCTCTTTCACTCTATTCTGGATGTCTCCACAGAAGTATGTGAACGGAAACACAACACTCAAGTGCAAACTCTGGACACAAGAGCCCCACTTCCAGGTGCCCCAGAGGTCTCAGCCTCCATCTGCGCTCCACCACTGGAGGCAGCAGAAGCTGGTGCAAGAAACCCTGTTTTGGGAGTAACTTACCACTGCAGAAAGCTTCTTCCTAACTTTGATAGTTGAGGGTTAGCAGAGTCCTGGTGCAGGCACCCAGAGATGCTCTCCAGACCGCTTCACAGGGTGTTGTCATTTTATTTGATTTTTATTTTGTTTTAATAATAATTCCTACAACTCTGAATATAGTTATCCATAAAAATGTTGAACCTTCTATTGAACTCCGTTCAGCTTTCTGCCTTCATGGTGTCGTGGGGCAGTGATTTCCAGCCTACCTGGGTGTTCATGAAGACGTGATCATGTTTTATTTTTCAGCAGCTCTGAATTGATCAGGTTTTCCGGTTTCATTCATCACTGAGAGACAGAGGATGGAGAGCCCCCTGCAAGGCTGTTTTATCCCTCTTTGAGTCCCACACAATCCTCGAGTCTTATTGAATTATCACTTTTAACTTTCCTGGAGTGATGCTGCTTGTGAGTCACCTTTAGTGCTGAAGAAGTAGCCTCTCCTAGCAAGCAGATTAAAATCCCATTACTTGTTATTCATGTGTTATTTAATGATATTTTTTCCATTATGTATTTATTTATTTTTAAGTTGCTTGCTTTGAATCTCGAGTTGGTGTTTTTAATATTAAGTGTAGTTTCTAGTTTGTTTTTCTAATTGGAATGAAATAAAAATAGAATGGAATTTTTTAGTGGGTATTTTTATATTTATTAAAGGAATGACAAAAAGCAAACCCTCCAAAACCAATGACCAAACCCCAACGCCAGTAGGGCAGCTGCATGGGATGAGGGCAAAAAAGCAACTCCTTTACTGTGAGGAGCAGAGCAAATGACATCTGCAGCTCAACAAAAAAACCCCTCAGAATCCAAAGTGTCCCTTGCAGAAGCCCATTACCTCTCTTGCAATGATTTGGCATCCAAGCGGTGACCGTATAAAGTCTGTCTTCAGGACAAGGTCCTCTTCTTACACAGGTATCTCTCCATCCACCGGAAAAGTGGGATGAAAGGAGACTTGCATGTTCCACAAGTTTTTTGGGGGATGGCAATCTCCACTTTGGGGGAGGACGTATCTTCTTGGTGACTGGAGAGCTCTGAAGATGCAGTGCCATGACCTCATCCAACAGAGATCTCGCACCAGTGAGGAGATTCCTCTAAGACAAACATTTCAGGGCCTGAAAGGAAACCTGAGAAAAATGGCTGTTATTGGTGAGATAAAGAGCCAAATGGAAGATGGAAGAAAGGGAAAGAAAGATGGAAGGGGAAGAGAGAAAAGAAGGAGAAGGCTCCAGAAGGAAAATAAATAATCGAGATAGATAACCATAAAGGTAGATCCAGGCAGAGAAGTGGGAGGGAGTCAAATAGGAGGTCAGAAGGGAAACTGCTGCAGAAAAGAGAAGACATGGTCAGGAGGAGAAGGAAAAGAGTGATGAGGAGGGAGCAGCAGGGGAGACAGATAGGGTGGGAAGAGGCTTGGAGACACGAAGGAAGCAGGGAGGGGAGAGAGGAGAAGAACAAAACTTTCCCCAGGCTGTGGTGCAGCATTCCTCCTGCATCTCTTGGATGCATTTAACAGGGGCCTGGAAGAATCTTCATTTATCAGGAATTCAATTAACTGGAATAGTCGTTATTAATTTTATAGGAATTATTTGTAAAGGAGAGCCTGGAGCAAGGAAAGGCCTCCCGGAGCCATTTCTCCTGTCAACGCTCCGGGTCAGGTAGGCACTGGCAGCGCAGTCTCACCAGTTGAGATATTAATGAGATGCCTCTAGGTGCAAATGATAGTTTAATAGGTGTTACTTAACGGGAGCGCCCCTCGCCTGCGCACGCCAGCGCGCGGCTCCTGACGAGGCTGCCTCCTTGTTAGAATAAGTAATTATAATGTAGGAACACTCACTTTGACACTTTAATAAAGTGTCAGCCATCATCAATTTAGTATTTAATAAAAATAAAATTAAATATTTACTACATTTTTATAACTTCATATTTAAAATACATATTCCTCAAATTTGGGGGATTTAAAATGAGGTCCCGCTAGGACTCTGGTCCCAAAAAATAAGACCCACATTTTCTTCTTGGTTTTGTTTTCCATAGGAGGGACTGTCTTATAGACACCAAAAGGCAGCAGCACATGGAGGGAAGTGTTCTTGTATGGGGTGGAGAAGAAGTTTCCTCCTCCATCTTCTGAGCCTCCCTGTGCTGTCTGGAGGCTAAGGATGAATTGAACAAGTCTGCCCCCGAGTGCCATTGCCACTGCCGACGGCAGACAGCCACTGCCGAGAAATAAGCAAAAGCACAACCTTATTCCTATTTCATTGGTAGAAGAGCCTTCCAAACCAGATGTTGGGAAGAATACAGAAGAAAATGCTGAAAATTAAAGCATGCTTTAAGCCTGGAGGGAATCTGAAAGCTAAAATAGCTTGGGTGAGTTTATTCCCCTCCTGTCTCACTATCCCAAGTTCGCCCTTCCTCCAGGTGCCCACCTGGCTGAGGGAAGCCCAACACTGATCTGCCGTGCTGGGACCTCAGGATGCAGATAGCATCCCAGTGACAAAGTGGTACGGACTGACCCACAAGATGCTTGGTGGTCCAGCAAAACAGCCTCTCCCCCCATCTGTGTTCAAACAAAGAGCAAAGACACAAGAGCCTGGCCGCTGTGGCAGAGCAGAGCCCTTTTGGGGTGTGCACAGCACATCCCTGTGCACATGCACCCCATCTGCACCCGCAGAGCCAAGGTGCATCGAGGAGCTCTGCCAACCCGAGGCGAGTGTTTTGGAAAACAAAAGCCGAGAGGAATGAGCGGAAGGAGGTGCAGAAAGTCCCTCCGGTCGAGGTGTCTTGGCAACACGGCGGGGGGTGTTCCCCAGACAGCCCCCTGCTAACAAGGGATCCTGTCTTGGAGACTAATGAGTCACCGCCAAAACCTTGGCAACAATTATTTAAATTGAAGCTGCAACCCTCTTGCTCTGGGGGTAGGGAGAGCGGCACTGACGTCTGCCTTTTGGGGGGGGTCCTGGCAGGGCTCCCTGCAGGCTGTTTGCACCCGGGGCATAGCTCCTGGGGGGCTGTGAGTGTTGCTGCACCCACCTTAAAGTACCAGAAGACTTGTCCAAATCACCAGACACCTCATGCCAAGGCCAAGCTCAGCTCCTTGGTTTTTTCTAGGCTAAGAAAGCTCTTCCCTGAGCACAATGCATATATAACCCCAGGCAGCAGGCAGGGCCTTCCTGGTGGAGGTGGCTGGATGGCTCTTGCCCCTGGGGGGTTTGGTTGCATTCCCATCTTCTGGATCCTCAGCTGTCACATCCAGGTCCTCATCCAGATTAGGGCCACATCCACCCAGAAAGAGCAGATCATATCCCCCCAAAACAAGGCAAACCAACAATACCTCCAAGTCACATCCAAACAATTCTTACAGGGTTAAAAATAAAGATTTTACCCCTCTGGAAACTATTTTCTGGCTGGTCTATCCACAAAACATTCGTAGTGTATAGATGCACGCATCCTGACATATGCTCTGAGCAGCTGTAAAGCATCCTCTGAACACTTTCCTGAGGCTGAGCCCTGGGATGGCTCAGCTGGCTGCAGGTCTCTGAGCCGCAATCCTCAGCAAAGCACCAACTTTGGGTCGGAGGTTCGGCAGCCAGGGTGGCCGGAGCGGGGTGTGCGGGGGGCTGAGTGGGGCTGGGAGAGAACCAGGGCGCCTGCAGCTGCTGGCGAGGCCAGGGACAGGGTCGGGCGTGGGGATGGGCTCCCACGGGTGCCAGGCACAGTGCTCTGGAAAAGAGTGCCACGCTGCGTCTGTGTGGGGCCTTACAGCATGCAGCTCCTCGGGGGGAACACAGCCCCCGGCTCCAGCCCGGCCGCCGTGCCTGCGGCTTCCCCGGCACCCTTGTGTTTCCTGCACTATCGGTAGCCATGCCAGGAACGGCCAGGAGCAGTGTCCCACTGAGAAAACAACCTGCACTGTAATCAAAGCAAGAGGAAATCTTCCCGTGCTGCCAGCGAGAGCGAGGCAGCCGGCAGTGATCCCCTGCAGCTGTAGCAAAATTCCTGTGCTGCTGCCCGAGGAAAGAGAGCAGGCAGCGAGCGTTTGCTCAGGCAGCACCATGGGAAAGCCCTGCGAGTGGTGGCTGCGAGCGGCAATGGGGCAGCAGAGAGACCTTGACTTGCATCAAGTGCTCTGCCACGGACTGGGGATATGGCCCTTAGCAAGGTCTGGATGGGGGTAACACCCCTTGCTTCCTCCTCCTCTGAAAGCTGAAGACGAGAATGGCATGAGGACTAGCAGAAATGACATTCTCATTAAGGCTCTGGAAAGAAAACTTTAAATCAGTGCTGGGAAAGTTAGACATGACACAAAACCAGAATAGAAAAAAGTGCAGTCGGGATCTCTTAGCTGCTTGGACTCATCCCAGCAAAAGGCATTAATATGGCCAAGGGTAGGTCCTGTATGTCAGAAGGAAGAGCACAGTGATCTTCCAAAGCACAGAGCAATGCACCTGGAAAAGGGACAGCTCTAGAGGGACCAGGAGCTGCCGTGAACAAGCAGCTCAGCACCAGCTCCCAGTGTGCTGCTCTAGCCAAAGAATAAACAGGATCCCTGGATGTATGAACACAGGAGCTGTATGTAAAACCAGCATCTTTCTGCTCAAAGATATAAGTAATAAAATTAATAATAAGATAGAATAAAGAAGGGTGGCTGTGGAACAACAATAAACCCTCCTGTTATCTCATTCTCCCCGATAGACAGGTTCAAGCTGACATCCACTTTCGCTATGCCCCACTTGAGGATCCCCAGATCATATTTCTTTTCAACCTGCCCGGCTAGTGCCACCAGTGCAGGCACTCATTTGACCTGTTTCCTTCTTATCCCATCACACAGGGGCTACCTGTGGCTTCCCTGGGTCCTAATGACAACAGCCTGCCCCTACCCATATTTAAAAAATCATTCTTGTTAGGGACTCAGCAAGCCCTGTGCCACCAGCAACATCTGTCACCTGACAGCAGATGAGGCCACTCTGCTGCCTCAAACACCTTCAGGGAAGTTCACTGAAAAGTCTGAGAGAGGGGAAGCGATTAGGGAATAGCTTGGAGCTGAACCTGATTTCGTACTCCACCAAAGGTTTCCTGTGAAGCTTCAGAGCAGGTAGCAACACCCAGAGCCTCAAAGGAAACTGGACCTGCAAACAAGCCCTTACTAGCTTGTGAGATCCATAGCACTCCCATTTTGCAGGACCCAGCCAAAATATAACTCCCTGCACCGTCTACAAGGTGCCACTGTGACGCAGAAGCAAAGGGAGGTCTAAAGAAGCCTGGTGCGATGGCAGAGGAGGGCAGGAGGGCTATGGATTTGCACCAGCCATGGGCAGATGATCGTGAGCACTCCGCTCCTAGCCCCGTGCAGGGGAGAGGTGTTATCTCGGAGAGGAGCTCTGCACCAAAACAGTTCAGCAGCTGCCCACACTTGATTTGCAAACTAACACCGCGTCATTTGTCACTGAGAAAAGCACTTGGTTCTTGAATGGGTAATGCTGGCAGACTTGCATCAATGTTTTCACAGGCAAATTCATACACTGACCTCCTTGGTGAAACACACAGCAAATGCCTGGAGTCTGGTTTACATCTGCCACGGGATCCTGTTACATTCAGAACAACCCCTGTCAACGCTGAATCTGTAACAATCAATAAAGAGAGAGGGTTTGTTTGTTCGCTTTTTTTTTTTTTAAAATGTTTTCTCATTCCTAATTGTGTTATTTTGCTACTCCAAGTTTTGCAAGTTTTGCGATTGCCTCCCCCCTCCCCTTCTTGTTTTCTTTTAGGACAAGCTGTCATCTTTTCACATCTTTTCACCAGGCCATTCCAAATGTAAAACTGTAAATTGCAGGATTGTGCAAATAGCACTAATAGCATTTGCATAAAAATTGGTTGCAAAGAGCAATTAGCACTTCATTAATAATCAATGAAGGGCCAATTTACACATTGCCCAAAAGCAAATTGTAAATTCAATTTTGTCTATAATTGAGCATTTGGTGCTGGGCAACTATACAACGGTGCCAGAAGAGACCGGGGCAGCAGTTCTGGAGTCAAATCTCCAGTGAGTTCAGGTTTCAAGTGATCCCCAACACGGCTCTTTCAGAGGCCAAGCCAGCACCTCCTTCACAATGGAAGGAAACTCCAGGAGGTACATTCATCTCAGAGAAAACCCTCAAATGTCTGCCTGCTACCAGCCTTGGTCAGATACAACCCTATTGCCAAGAACATCGATACTGCTTATATGGCAGAGGTCTTTGTGCTGCCCAAACATACCTTGCAGTGATGCTGTGGAAAGGGGGAGATGCACAAAGGACATCAGTGAAGACATATCATCACCTTGGTACTCAGACCTGAACATCCTCCCATTGCAGTATCCGCTAATGCTGTACAAGTGACACCAGAGCTCTTTCCTTTATCTCTAGGTAAAGGTCTAACATGAGCCTTGTGGGTTAAGTATTCCTATTAAGTCAGTTCATCCAATCTCCCCTTTGTCACCTCCATTCACACATGACCTTTCCGGGATATCCCAAACTTGTATGCAGCCATTAGGGTCAGAAAAAACAAACAGCCCTGCTTTATCACTTTGATTTCAGTGTCACTGAAGGGTTCCTGGATTCTGATTTGGACATGAGGCGATGTATCCCCCAGGCTTCCCCTCTAGATGAACAGTGGCATCCAGTAAACTGGGGCAGCTTAACCACAGCAACAACTTTCCAAGCCCCAAATTCTTCACTATCTCATCCTCCACTTAAAAGGCACAGCCAGCTCCATTTCATGAGCAGAGTCTGACTCTAAACCACTTGACATCTGAGGTTTTCTTATCACATTTTGTGTGGATCTCATGAATCTGGTGAAAAGCTAGACGATCATTTAGCAGGGGTTGGTCGCTTTATCTATTTTCCATAATAATTTGAATATTATTACAATGGCACCTTTCATCTGGGGATATACATGCACTTTACATATGTTACATTAATTTCACCGATGAGCTGGGGAAGCACTCTTTATCCCTATTGTGCAGATGAGGAAATGGAAGCGCAGAGATGATATACCGCTTGCCCAGTATCACACAGGAAGTTTCTGACAGAGCCAGGAATAGAAATCACATCTCCCATGTCTTATGCAGAAGAATATCTTTATGTCCCTGCCCAGTAACTGAGCCCTTAATCCAGACTAAGACACCCACACAGGACCCACTTTGCTAAGAGCAGCACAGACACCCAGCAATGGCAGTGCCTTGCTCCGGGAGGAGACTTGACTGATCCTAAATTTCCCTCACCGTGAAGGTTGGAAGTGCCCTCTGCAAGCAGCGGCTTTGAGGGCTCAAGGGAAGGGAGGCCGGCTCCGTCAGCGGTTTCCATCTGAAGTGGATGTTATTAGTTGGTGTAAGCAGATGCTCAACATGGGATGCCCAGGACTTCTCAGCTTTCACCCAGCAAAGTCCCTGCTCCCTTTTTCCTGCCTGTTCAATCCACCTTTACCAAGAGATTGAATTTACAATGGACTCGAACACATTTAAATCCATTTATTGCAAAATTACTTTTCAATAATTACATCACTGTGCTGACTGTGTTGCATAATGAAATTAGCATGAGAGATATTAGAAAGAATATAAAATTATAAGAAATATTGAAATGCCTCTTTCCCCATCTGCCTTAGCACAGCCCATAGCTTAACTGGAAAACGAGCACTGCTCCTGGATGGGATTTAAATGCATCAAGTGTAATTTTATAATGTCTTTTATATAAATTAATTATAATGGTTATTGCTGCTTTACATTATTAGATTGAAATTTTCCTCCACTTCAGTGCATTATAAGAAAGCTGCACCCATTTTGCTCAGCAACGCCCTGAAAGTTCTCGTGGCATGGAGCCATTCTCCCCACATTGACATGACCAACACGTCTGAAGTTAAAAGCTCTGGGCTCGCGTTGGCATTGCAGTGCCCACTGTGGGTCCCAAATCCACAACTAGACCCTCAGGGGCAGGCTCTGGGACCTCCATGGAGATCTTTGACTGGGATGGGACACTGCACCCCTTCCAAAGCCTGCTTTTCTCTTTCATCTCTGTAGCAACAATAGGGGTGCCCGGGCTGGTTTAAGCAATCCCACTCAAATTTTGTATCTGCAGAGAATTAGAGGCGATAAAATGCATTGCAAAATCCAAGCAACAGCACTGGTGAAGTGTTTAACTCAGAGCAAGTACAGCCCATTAGCTAACCATGGGCCGCTGTCGACCGAGCGCTGCCGGGTGTTTGTGGGAGCAACTGTAGAAGAGCTGGGGCCGTCCTCATGCAAAGCTCTTCTTTAAAAAAGAGTTTAGACACAGTGTAGTGTTAACAGGGAGATTCATTTTGTGTACCCCGACTTTTACATGCACAGTTGTTGTTCTTCTCTTCTAATAGCTGGGCTATTACATGAAAAACCAGTACAGGAAAGAAGAGGGCGAGCTATTGGGCAGTTAACTAACCACTTGCTACGCTGGACAAACCACAGTCGTGCAAAGCAAAATGAAGACACAGTGATATGCTTTTACTGCCGCTTAATCCTCAATAGAAGTCTACTAATATTCAATTTGTGACATTATTTGCACATTGAATTAATCCAGAAACTAAAGGGCTAATGGGTTATGGAAAGTAGCACATGGCTTAATTGTAACAACAAGGGCCTGCCAGCCTCTGTTTGGTCAGGAGAGCCGATACACCGATACACACCAGGAGGGCAGGGGAGCAGCAAACTAAACTATGCAAACTATCTGAAAGACTGTTCTTTTAAATGTCCTGAGTTTTCCTTTTTATCACCCATGCTCCTCGTGAAACACCACAACATTCAGTAAGCATAGCACAGAAGAGCCAGGGTGACCAAAGGAAAAAAAAAAAAAAGAAGAATTACCTCCAGAATTATTTTCCATGAAAATAATTGTGCAATTTCCTTAGAGAAAGCCAACAGGTCTTCAAGGGGAGCTGGTGAAAACAAGCAATGACTCTTGAAGAACTTAAAGAATGAGAAGGACAGTAGATATTTTCAGTGTACGATGCTACCAGCCCTTGGCAAGAGCTGCTGTTTTGCTCAGTGTGCTCAATCCTCAGCACAGCACGTACCCTGCAGCAGGACGCCAGCCTTGGTCCACTCCCATGTGAGCAAGAATTAGGTCTTAGAAGTCTGGCTACAAAAAAGAAACAATCATAGAACTTTCCCCCTCCTCAAGTCCCCTTCTCAACCAGCTCTGCAGGCAAACATGTCTCCAACATTTCCTATCTTTCTGATACCCAGGAACACCTGTATGTCCCAGAGCGGTCCCAGCTTCCCGCCAGAATCACTGAGCACTGTCACATTTCTTTCTATGCACACACCTGGTTTGGGGCCAAATAATCTGAAGGAAGAGGCTGCAATCAGTAATGAAGCTGATGGAAAATATGAGGAGGATGGAAAAAGAGAGAGGACCTTCATCTCACCCCACCAGTTGCCAGTGAGGTGACCGCTGGCAGCACTTCTCCCCGCCTCCTCTGTTGCCATTTCAGAGGATTTAAAGCTCTTCCCAGAGCCCTTTACTGGGAAGAAAAGCCAGGGAGAGCCTCATCTTCTGCATGGTCTTCTAGATCCTGCCCCTTCCTCAAATCCCTCTGTGGCAGAAACTCAATGATTGCTGTTACGTTCATGGTGTCAAAAGCTGGCCTTCTCTAAGATCTCCTACAAATCTGACCTAGGCAGGAAAAACAAACACGTGAAGTGGTGTATCCAGCAAATCCAGCCCAAACGCCTCCTCTGCCCTGCCCAAGCGCTGCTAATGGTCAGTCTCGGCCGGCAGCTCCTGCATTTCTTTTCCCACTGCTGCTTTCCGCAGCTCCTGAAACAAAAGCAAGATGGAGCTGCCAGTGAAAAGGGTTGGAGCCCCTCATCTCAGATAGAGCCAGGAGCTCGGGAGTTTGCACCATTTAATAGAAAAAGTGAATAAATCTAAACAGCACTTAATTTATTGATGAAGTAAGAAAGACTGTTTAATGTGGAAAACATAAGCAAGATCAATAGCAGAGAGCACAAATAACTAAAGCTATTGACACATAAGTATTTTAAGCCTAATTGCAGGCATATGCACTTTCTAAGGGTATCTCACCTTCTAATAGCACCCTTGAGATTATGGGGTTAATTGATGCAGCTGTTTACTCCTGGCTCACGTGGTCCAGATTGGGATTCCCTGGAGGATGCTATTAAACTAAAACGTTTAATGAAGTACTAAAGAGTGGAGTTTCTAATATTCTTCCCTTGAATGAAATCGAATAGAAATTTGAGCAAACTTCTCTTCCAGTGGAAACTGCAGCTCAGCGTTGGAGTAAATCGCCTTGTGCTCCTCATAGGGACAGCCTTGCGATGCAGGGGAGAAAGATGATGCAAAACTGGGAGGCGTGGCTGATACGCCAGAAGGCTGCGCTGACACCCAGCGAGACCTGGACAGGCTGGAGAGCTGGGCTGAGGGGAACCTAATGAAATTCAACAAAAGCAAGTGTAAGGTCCTGCACCTGGGGATTGACTGTGCATTCAGTATGATATTGTGCTTCTCTCTTTTGGGGTAGGCTGAAAGGAGGATTTGATCTCTGTTTGGGAAGGAGAACAGATAACAGCACCAGTGGTGCCACCAGCCTGGGCATTTCAGCTTGATGGCAGTGGGGCAAACCAAGACTGCCAGAAAAGAGGCTCTTATAACCAGTCTTCTTTTATAATTTGGCCCCGGTCTGGTTTGGTACCTTTGAAAACCAAGTAGATGCCTACATATGACACGTGTTTTCAAGACTGATAACCCTGGACAGAGTGCACAGCCTCCCCATACCTATCCCATGGTGCACAATACAAAGCTCAACTACCTTTATCTCTGTAATGGGAAGGTCTTGGGTCTCCTTCACCTCCATCCACCACCACAAGCTTCTCCCAAGTGAGGTCTGAGCAAAGCAAAGAAAGTAATGATGGAGATTTCATCTCTGCAACGCCTCACCACCACCTAGACCCTGCCTGGAGGGTCCTTGGAACCTCCTCTCCCAGGGTCCAGTCCTCCTGCCTACCATCACCCCCAGCCTCTCACTCTCAGCAAGGCTTGTAATTGCTGTGAGGAAGAAATTGCTTTCTCCATTTGGTTTTTCCAGTCGGAGAGGGCACACAGACAACAAATCTGATGAGGACAGGGATGTCCCTGGAGCGAGGGGCACGGGGCTGGCCTGCCTGGGTTCAGTGAGCAGGGCAGCGCACTGATCTCAGAGGCTTCAAGGTCCACCCATGGAATCAGGTGCAATGCGTAGACCCTTTAAAATCATCCTCTCCCTCCACAGCAGCCTTCCTACTGCAGCTTGAGATTTTCTTCTCTTTTAAAATCAATTAGTTTGAAGCCATTTTACAAAAGCCTTTCTGCAGGATAGCTATTCCCAATGAAAACGGTCCTTCTATTGCCTCCATCCACATTGCATCTCCCTTGAGAGGGTCAGAGGGATGGTGGGAAGGGAACATTACGTTTGTAGCCCAGATAATGTTACTAACTCTACTGAAAATGGTTCCAGAAACGAGCATGCTGGCTGGCGCATCCAGTATGCAGTTGGGACTGTGCTGAGTTAACTAGATTGGTGGTTTCAATGTGTTGCCTACAGACTCCAGAGGGACCCATCAGGGGTTGTGGAAGGTAACTGAGAAAAGCTGGTTTGCTGTCAGTCAGCACAAAGTTTAAGTATATGGAGGGGTCTGCACATGCACCGTGAAAACCTGGGGGTTCTGTGAATCCAAAAAGGCTAAAACCATGGGTGAAGTGGGTTTTGGGGCTGTTTCTGCCGCTTCTGTCTCACTTGTCACAGGGAATGTGGAATGGAAAGAGGTTGTGTCTTCTGCAGTTGGATGGGGGTTATCTGTAGGAGAAAACCATAATCAACCTCAAGACATACCTGTGTCTGCTCCCTCCTCCCCTCATGTCTGGGACCTCCGTGGTTTTGGGAAGATGTGTCCGGAACTGGAGGACGCGAGGGCTTCCCACCATGGCAGCATGACCACACCCAGGCTCCCAGCTCCCAGCTCTGCACTGTGCTGACCAGGCACTTCTGGGCAAATCTGGGGGAAACAGGGAAATAATATGAGAACATTGAAAACCCAAAAGGCTGGAGAGCTCGGCTTGTGCTGAGGGATGTGCTTGCAGACTCAGCGCCTTGCAGAGGTGGACATCGGAGGGGCTAAAGAGAAAGGAAACAGTCCCTGTCCAGTGTTTCCCCATCTGCTCCTCAAGTGTTGCCTCCCCTTTTAGTAAATATTTCTAATACCAGGAGTCCCCCAGTTCTCACCTCTCGCCCAAGAACGCCCTGTGCCTTTCTGGCTTTATTCTGCCTGTGACATTTCTGCCCTCTGTGCAAACCCACCCCCCCTCCTTGTGTGCCTTTAGCCAGCTGTGCACCCCAACCCCTTGCCTTGCCCATCAACCCTCCAAATTTGGGTCCTGGAGCCAGAAAAGCAGCTCTTCTGGAGCATGTTTAAGCACGTGCTGCCTCCTTATCAACCTGTGTCATGGAGCAAGGTCAGTCTCAGCTCCTCTTCTCTCCTTGCTCTCCTGCAGCCCACCTAACTCCAGCCCCTGCCAAGGGACAGTCCCCGAGCCCTGCCACCACCCAGCCTCAGGACACTGCACCATCTTCACAGCTGCACCCAAAAATGGGCTGGGAGTCTGTGCCCTGGACAAGGGCATCAACCTTTAGCCTAGGGGAAAGCATTATTGGCCTCCTTGCTGCCAGCCTCATTTTGCTGGGTTTGCTCACATTTGCTCCCATGCAGATGATTTCCCAGCCTCCAGCGGTGTCCTAGGCTCCCAGTTCAATGTCACCTGTGAATGACATGAAGGGTGTTTTTACCTCCCTGCAGAGCGAGGGTGGTGGGTGGGCTGCCGTGGGTACCCAGGTGCCCCACAGCCACCTCTGCTTTGGGTCTCCTGCCTACATATGGGACCACCAGCTCCTGGGCCAGTGCATAATCTTGCTGTGACTTTCCACCCAATCCAGTGAGCCACAACTGCCCCTCCAAACCTGTAAGACATCTCTCTTCTGCTAGCTACAACCACCATGAAGGCAGGCTTAAGCTAAGCTGTTTTATTTCACAAATGCAGCCAGGCCAGCATACAGCCAGATACCGAGGCTCTGCTGATATGTGCTAACTCATTAAATGACCGTAATTTAATTGCTTGCAATTGTCCGTCCATCCCCTGAACTCTGCACTCGCCGCAGCATGGGGCACGGATGGTCTCCCATCCCTGCAGCCTTCCCTCGTCCCCGGCAGAGCGGGACCCGCAGTGGCAGGAGGGGCATCACATGGCCCCCAGCCCAATCAGTCCATCAAAGCCCCCAGCACTGGTATTACAAAATCATTTGTAGTGTGGAAAAAAATGAAAAAAGCCAAAAGGCCACAACAGAAAACCAGGGAGAGAGGAAAATTAACTAAGAAATATGCAGCCTTGATGTTGATTCGCTAAAGAATATTTATTGTCCTCTCGTGTCTTGCTTGCTCTCCTAACAGATATAATATTTTTGAAAGAACTAGTCTCCCTGTACCATTGCTGTCTCTCTCATGCCCTTTCTCTGTCTTGCTAGCTCTGGCTCTGCCTCTCTGATACCAACTCTGACAAACCGTGTGATTCTGATGGAAAATTCATTAGTCGTCCCTTTTTTTTTTCTTCCCCATTTTCCCAGTCAGCTTCGCGCCTGATCTGTCAGCCTCTTCCATCCTGATTATCTGGAGACGCCAATTTCAAAGAGACATCTTAATAGTGATGTCAACGAATTAATTAGATGTGTTAATGAGCTAAAAGCAACCCAAATTAAATTAATGCAGTAATAAGCACAGACAGCAAAATTAGCTCCAATTTCTGTAAATGATTCTGAACTGTACACAACATCTCATCCTGCTAGAACATTACCATCCCCCAAAGCTAATCAAGAACTCCAGTGCAATTAACTGCTTAATTACAAAACACACACACAGCTCATAGATCCAGCAGCAGGAGGGGTGCGCCGGGCTGCGGAGCGAGCGGGGAAATTCTCTGCAACAAACACCGTGCATTGGCCCCACAGGAGAGGCTGCACCCCCCACCAAAAGCACCCCCTAGGCGCCTGAAATGGGGTGACCCGGAGCGAGGGCAGGAGCAGGGGCAGGAGGAGGGTGGTCAGGCATGCTCCCCGGGAGCACCCCACGTGCCAGGTCCTGCCATGGGACTACCAGCGTGGCCAGGGATGCTCGCCATGCCGTGCCCAGCGCAGTTGCACTGGCGGCAGAGATGTGCCCATCATCCCATGTTGTTTATTGTGTTTATCAGACTGGGGACTGCATGGAAAAGCCTAATTGTCCAGCTCTGCTCACCTCCCCTGGGGATGAACGGGAAGCCACTAATAGCTTTGCAGAGCTGCTCAGGTATCTGATTAGCTCTAATTGCAGCTGCGAAGACAGAGGGAAGGAGTGGGATAGCGCTGTGGACGGAGGGAAGGGAAAGAGGATGGTGGAAACGGGAAGAAAGAAAGGGCTGGGGAGGATGGATGGAAATCCCTGGCACGGGGAGGGGGCACACAAGAAGAAGCAAAGAGGAAGGAAAGACCAACAGAGGAATGATGGATGCAAACAACAAAAAAAAAAGGAAAAACCAGGCAAACAAAGAACTGGAGCCAGAAACAAAGGGAAAGAAGGCGAGACAAAGAGGGCTGCACGCTGCCAGGCCCTGCGGAGCAGCCGGGGCAGGAGGGCTGGTGGAGACAAGAGTGGGTCCCAGCCAGGTCCCATCCTGGCCCTGCAGAGCCGGGATGTGCTGGGGATGGTGGGAAACACAGCCACCTCATCGTGGGATGACACTACCAATTTGGAGGTTGTGGAGTCATTAGTCCACCTAGTAAACAAGGAATATTTGTGATAAAGATGAGGGCAGAGATTCGCTGTGACAAATAGCATCTCTGTGTTTCTCTTTTTTTTCCACCTTTTATTGCCATTAGTTCGGTCTGTTAATAAGCAAAGGATATTTTTAGTTAATTTCAGTTCCAGTTAATTGATTCAAAAGCGAAACCCAGCAACTGAGTTAATTGATCCATGCGTCTTATGTTGTAGCGGCGAGGTACTCTCCGGGCAGCTGCCATTGCTGGAGCTCATAATGGCACGGGAAGGATGGAGAGCAGGGGGATGGCAGAGACCCCTGCCCTGAGGATGGGGGGTGAACACCACCACCAGCAGCTGTGCCACTTGCCCCTTGATGCAGAATAAGCTGCAGGGCGATGGCCTTCGCACGCCTGGCATGGGAAGTGTGCCAGCCCCCGTGCAAGCCGGCATTTGCACACTGCAGCAGAAATGCTCATGCCAGAAAGCTCGGTGAATGGGATGCCCTGGCTGGCTCTGTCCGGCGGGATGTCCAGCCCAGCACGCTGTCTCAGACGGGTACAGAGGGAGATGGTGTTTAAGGAAAGCATGCTACCTCGTCCACTTTCCATCCCCCTTGTGCTTCCTAGCTCCCTGAGCTGTCTTGGCAGGGATGCTGGAGGGTGCATCCCTGCCCAGGGATTTTAGTTGCCATTTATAAAGCTGTTTCCATGAGTTTGTCTAATCCCCTTTTCCTCCCATGGCAGCAAGTTCCCAAAGTTCACTACCTGCTGCGTCCAGAAGTGCTTTCTTTAATCTATTTCAAACTTCATCTCTTACTGTTTTCAGTTGAGTGCCCCTCGTTCTTCTTTTATAGGATTTGGTGAATGACCATTCTGTGTCCAGCTTATCTGCTGCCTTCAGGATTTCCTAAACCTCAGCCAAATGCCCCCTCAGCCTTTTCCACCTCTCCCTGGCAGGCAGCGCCATTCCCTACCCGTGTTGCGTGTCTGCATCCTGTCACAAGGGACTGGTCCTTCTTTTTCCCTGGGAGACTGGATCTGCTTACTTCTTGCACCCTAACACAAGGGTCTCCTGTCCCTAGACTGCTGATGCTCCCCAGCTGAGGGTGCTCACAGCCATGAGTCACCAACACTTAGCAGCATTTTGATTCAGTATTACATAGTCTGTCCTGCACCTGACTGCTGCTTTTTGGGAATTTTAGTTTCATCTCTAAAGGCAGAGGCAGCCTCCACCTCTGATCCCACAAGCCTGCATATCCAGGACCTCACAGCTGAGGTTTGCAAAGACCACGCAGATCACGGGCTGCCTGCCCACGCGGCTACAGCACGTATAGGCACTTGGATCATACATGACTTTATAAGCTGGGTTAAAGTCCAGCGGCAATTGAGCTGATAGCTTTGCAAGTTGTTTCCTCTAGCAAGGGATGAGAATAACTCCCCAAATGCCTTTCTGAAATACCTGTTGATAAAGGTCTCCTGTGTTTTCTACAGACGTTGATGGTCTTCTTGCCTATTCCTCCTGATAGCTCCTCATGCCAATTCACAACTACGTAATCATTTCCAGGGGAAAACCAAAACTCCTGGGGCAGATAAACCAGAACTGTCAAACACTTGAAGAGCACAAGCCATAAACTGGATCTCACTGTTATAGGCACTCTGCAAACAGAAGAACACCCAGGCTGTGATGTATGAAACCAGGGTTGAAACAAGATGCACATTATGACAGTGACAAATGAAGAGGCTCTTGGCTTCCTCTGCACCATCTTGGGGACCAAAGAGCAAGTCTACAGGATCAGACCATAATCAGCAGTTCAGCATCTCTCAAAGTACACGATGGCCATCCCCTGTACGGGTGCTCCGCAGCAACTCACTTTAAGTAGACAAAATCTTCCTGACAGCTCCATGGCTTCAGAAAGGGATCAAAATGCAAAGCAACCCATCTTGAAGGCTACAACAGAGGTTTTCTAAACACGAATTGCTTAAGGCACAGAGAAACGTGGTCAGGAAGGTACAAGCAGATAGCAAGAGCGTGCTCTTGAAGCAGCCCTGCTCCTGAGCCGTGCACCAGCCCCCTCCAGCTTGCACCGCTCCTGTTCGGTGGCCCGAAGTGGCCATGGACTGAGTGACTCCATGCAACAGGGACACCTCTCTGCTCTTCTCATAGCTCTGCCTCCAAACCCTCTTCCAATTACCCCTCTGAAGCGACAGTGGAATGTGTCACCCACGCCGTGCTTTGGCACGTCCGCATCTTCAACCCTCTGAGAAGAAACTCAGAAACTGTTGTTTTTCCCGTTGTCGAGGAGAGATAAAGCTGGGCCAAAAATGGCACATAATTAAACATACTCTGATGATTTTGTACCTGACCACTTCTTTACTGCTTTCACTTGGATTTTAATAATAGGAGTTACATCTTAAGATGAATAATGCGCTTTCATGGGGATGTTAAGGATGTTATTTCAGTCTCTGAAGGCTACATACCACAGCAATGAGAACTAGTGATAGACAGACAGACAAATTGCTTGGTCTCTGCAACTGCAGTATAACTCAGGACCTACGTAATGAAAGCGCCTAATAAAAATAAGATTTTTCAGAAAGTGCATGCTTAAATGATCTTCTGGAATAGGGCCTAATAGCGAGCCCTCTGTGCCAGGAATACGTAGCTCATCATGATGCAGTTTCCCCTCTTCCCAATTTTTTAAATGGGATATTACGATGCACTATCCATGTAGAAAAATCAATAGATGCAAAGTTGGGCAAGGAGCTGAGCTTCTTCAATGTGGTTGGCTCTGAGAGCCCTCCGCACCTCTCAGGACCAAGGTGCAGGTCCCAGCAGGTCAGCTGGCATTCGGATGAGGGTAATCCTTCCCTTGTCAGAAGTGACAGGGACAGTTTGCTTTTAGTGCTTGTCAGGAAAAGTTGAAGGGAGAGGGTACCCTTCAATAATGCTGCAAATTACCCACACTTTAAAATGCTACTCCTTGATTTGTCAGTGTATTTTTGAATAATTTACAGTGGATTTGGCAGGCTGCTGTGATATATAGTGTAATATGCAGGTGGAACACTTTTGAAAGAGAAGTTAATACTTTCCAGGAGAATAAGGAAATAATTGTGTCAAAACAAGCCTTAATCACTGAGGTTTACCTGTTTCTCAATACACAGGAGTTTGCAAACACGACTCCCATTAAAGCAAATGAGAAACACACATATGAGGCTGTGTGCCTTGAGAAGAAAATATTCTTCACAAGTGCCTTTTTTGGTGTTGTATGATCAATCCACCATCTGCTTTTATTTATTCATGATTTCTCAGACTACTACAACAATATTGACATTAAATACAGCTTTGGCTTATTAATTTTTTTTCATTCATATGTATTTTAAGTCAATTTTATTGACTTCCCCTTGGCTTGCTCTTTTAGCTGTTTGCTTGTTTTCCTGGCCTGCTACTTTGTGCCTACCCTTACATCCATTTCCCATGTTTTCTTTCCAGCTCCTTGCTTCTGTTCCAGGTAGCCACTGGAGAGTCATTTTCTCTTCCAGGTGCTGTGGATGAGCTGATTTAACATCCTGTTGACCAGACTGAAAATTTTCCCAGGCTGCAGGTTTGGGGCAGTCCTGCTTGTCCCAAGATTGCCGAGGCTCCATGAAGCTGCTCCCAGACCCCGTAGCTATTCCAAGGTGATGGGCACAGGACATCCACATCCCAAGGAGACCATCAATCTCTCCCACAGCCAGCATATGCAGATATGTCACTTGTTCTCAGCAGCTATTGTGAAACTCGGGACAGACAACTGTTAACTACATTTGTCCCTTTTCCTATCTTATTGCCCGCCAAGATCCCAGGCCTGGCTAGGACTGCACATCTTCTGATAGCCCACCTCTGACTCAGACCTGTCACTTCACAACTCTTCCAGCTCATCTCCACATTCCCTTCCTTCACTTCCATTCCCTCACTGCCTCATCCCAATTTTGAGCAACACAGACCACATCAAATGGCTAAGCAGCAAAAGGCTCCCAGCTAAGGACCAAGTCTCCATTCAGACCTTAGCCATTAATTTCAAGGAAGATTTTGCCTACAAACACATCTTCAAGTTTTGGATCTTGCTCTTAATATGCCATCCCTATGAAAGAGGCTAAGTCTCATCCTACCCCACAGCAGTGATTCACAATTCCATACCCCCAAAAAGCTCCATGTCCATTTTAGGGGGTATTGCCACAGAGTCTGTCACTGTTTTCTGTAAGGTGTTTTCCCTGCCTCTCCAGTAATCTTCCTTTTTCTCTGTTTCTGCAGCTTTATCTTCCCCGTGTCCCTCGCGAGTCCGTACTCCTTCCTCTTTGTGCTCCGCTCTCTGATCACTGCTTCCCTCTCTTGTCATATTCTTCACTTGTGGAGTAACAACCTGTCACATTCATAACCTCTTTGCACCAAAAATGTTCTTTGATCTGTGTAAACTACATTTGATGCGGAAATCCTTGATATTAATATCTTTTGTTTGTGTGCCAATGTTCTCTAGAATCTAATTAAGCAAAGTTTTGAGAGCATTATATATGTTTGAACAATTTGACAGAGCAGACAATATGAGCTATTGACCTGCAAGAATAAATTGTGCTTGCAGATTCTAGGAACTCACACGTGCATGCTTCTTTATGCTATTTCTTCTGAAATATGTGCATTTGAAAAGAGGCCTTGTTTTGTAATAATCTCTGCAAGGCTTAATCAAGTATCTGCTCATACTCTTTACTGTAATTGCAGTGGCAGATACAGCAGAGCAAAACAGAGGCAGGTTTAAGCTAACCAACAAAAACAATAATAAAATAAACCAAAGAGCAAGTTCTACCCAAACGCTAATAACAGAGATTATTCAATCAATAGCCTCTTGTTATGAATGAATAGGCTAAATTGCCTTTGAATGATGTAAAGATTGATAAGGCATAGGTCAGCCTAATATAACTACTTACCCTAATTTGACTTCAGCAATTTGAAAGGCGGCATCGGATGGCAGCGGGGTCAAGCCCGCCGTGTGCAGGGGGCGGCTGGGCGCAGCGGCGATGCCGAGCACGTCCTCAGAGGGTGCGCAGGGGCTCCGCGGGAGACGGGGAAGCTCAGGACCTGGCGGCACATGCTGCATACCTCTGCTGGATTGGACCTTGAGAGGGTTTTTAGAAGAGGGAGGGAGGAAAAAGAGCAATGGCAAATTGTAGGAAGGCGAGGCGGAGAGACAGCACTGCAGGGTGCAGAGCTGTGGTGCACAATCGCTGCTGGCCCTGCTCGCTAGAAAAGGTCTTGCGGCTTAAGGCAAGAAAATTGGGCCATGTTTCTGAGTTTCCCCCACCTTGACAGCTAAGCCTGTTCAGATGCAGCTACCAGCTAAGAGCAGCTCCCGACACTGGGCTTGGAGCCCAGCTTTCTCCATCCCCATCACAGGTATTTGCTGTTGAATGGAGGATGTGATACCATTACAGGTGGGAGAAGAAATCTCGGGGCGTGCAAGCTTGTTAAGGAGCTGGAAACAAGGGAGCCCAGCATATCAATGGTGACAGTGATACCCACCAGACTGGACTGGGAACACTGGGGAACGGCTCCAGAGGACTTCCCGATACTGGACTGGAAAGGAGTTAGAGATTCAGCTTGGAAAACAGGCACGTTTTTAGTGGGGGGGATAACTCACCCCAAACCACCCTGCTACAAGGCACAAACCTACGGCTGGAGCTGTGAATGTGTCTCTGCTCCCAGAGCAGCAAGTGCAAACCTGCGGGACATGTAAAATGAAGGACACTCTTGCACAAGGGAGGCTTGATGAAAAGAACAGGCAGAATTTTACTGCCAGGAACCACCCCCAGCATCACCCCATCCCTCACCTCTGCTCTGCCAGTCCCAAACAGCAGGAGCCCCCAGGGCTAAAGTCAAACTCCAGATGAGGGCCACCGGCTGATCCAGCCATGCTCCCAAGCAACCCTGCGCCTCCTGCGAAAATAATCAGCTCCCCACAATTGATTTCCTGAGTTGGGCACCAACACATCACCGAGGGTGTCTATCTGCCCACGCCTGCCACAGAGGGTGCAGGGAGAAAAATATTCTCAATGGGAATTTGGGCTTTTCTAACAGTCGTCCGGTTTGCAGGATGGTTTTGCATCCCTTTTCCTGTTAACAGATAATGTCCTGAGGTTGTGTACAAACATATCCGCTTTGCATCGTGCTTTGGGCCAAAGCAGCAGCAGCTCAGGGTGGAGGAAGGGCCATGGGGAGACTTTGCCTCTACCTTTGCACAGGGAGAAACTTCTCTGAAGTGCGACGCTTTTCCAGCATTCGGGCATCCCGTGTCTGGCCTCCAGCAAGGCTGGGCTCCTCCAGAAACAGCACAGTGCCATCTGTTGGCTTCCTCACCCCGCGATGGAGCGAAACCCTCGAAAGTCCTGGGAAACGGGAGAAAACCAGGGAAAAAAAATTTTACGTGCACCCCGGCTTTCCCCAAGCTGCTGCCTGCTCCTCCTCTCTAACTTCTCCAGGCAGAGATGATGGGTCTGGCAGGGTAAACACTTTGCTTTTCCATCCGATGCCTGGCGTTGCATGTGAACAGGGCTGTGGCGCTGCCCTCCTCGTGGCTCTGCTTCTCCAGCGTTAACAGTGACGGTGACAGCTCAGTCCCACTGCGGTACTGGATAATTAACTACCACCACCACCACCACACACCATGTCTCTTCCAACACACCTTCCTGGAATTTTTTTCCAGGTGGAAAAGGGGATTTTTTTCAGGGATATGCAGATATTGCATGACCCTGCTGGAACTGCCAACGTCCAGAAACCCTGGATGGACAGACAGCACAGGCAAAATATCTCCGGGGCTCACGTACCTGCACAGTAAATCCTACACATCTGACTTCAGCACAGCAAACCGAGCAGAAATGGGCATCTTCCCAAAAGGTTTCAGTTGGATGTGCTCCTGGGTAAAGGAATGAGTGCCCTCGCTCTGCCCTACCTGCACCGGGGCTGTCTCGCTGTGTTTTAAGTGGAAGCGCCTACACTGAGGAGGTGGGTGGATTTATCGGCGTGCATTGCTTGCGTGTCAGCTTCAGTGCTCAGGGATGATTCAGGTTGAATGGCTCTGAACAAATGCAGATTATATTACTGCTGTACAGGATTAAGGAACATAGCTCTGCTCTGAACATTTTTCATTGCATTAAAGAAATAAAGAAAAAAAATGCCAAAAAAAGCGCTAAAATTCCTAATGGAGGGAAAAAAATATTTCTTCTGATTTTTTTTTTTTTTTAACCCACTTTTCTTACTGGAGGTGAACATTTTGCAAGCGAGCCCAGAGATGGTGGGCCACAGTGAGGCAGTGAAGGAGGCTGCCTGGGGCCAGGCAGGAAGTCCAGGCTCCAGTCCTGATTCTGCCCTACCTCCTCTCCTGCCTTGAATTTTCCACCTGCAAATGCAGATAACGCTGCCATGCCCCTCCACCTCATGGGAGGGGCCCAAGGCTTCATTAGTTAATACCTGCAAATGGACTTTGAAGATGTAAAGTGCTCCATAAATATTAAATATTATTATTCTTGCTACAAAGCAAGAAGTGAAAAGAGACAGGGATCAAGTTCAACCAAAGAGCTCTCTCATTACAGATAAAATAGTGTCTTGAACGATGTATGGATAGAAAGTGTTTACACCACTTCCACAGAAGAATGCAATTTCCACCTGGAGTAGTTTCACTCGCTAAATTACAGTAAGTTCACACGTGTCCAGAACAACCACGTTTAGTTTGCATGTGGCCTAAGCAGTGGAGAGGATGAGAGAGGGTCACGTTGAGGTGTCCTCATCCACGTCCATCTGCCCCAGGAGCCGGGCTGGGGGCTCTCCCCCCATCCCCAGCACACGGTGCGTTTTCAGCAGTAGGTCTTTGCTGCTTTCTACCTAGAAACGGCATTTTTCCACTCTGGAAAGTGGGACTGGGGAGATCCCTGTGAAGTGGCACCATGTTATTTAATAAGCCAAGCTGGCGAGTTAAGGATGGGCGTCCTGCGGATCTCAGCCCTGGAACTGCTGCAGCTGAGGATGGGTCCTGCTTTTTGTATCCAGGCAGTTATCTTTGCAATCCCGACGATGGTGTTAGGCGCACAGGCCAGGCACCTGGGAGCCAGTCTGGGGGAAATCAAAGCCTTTTAAAATTTGCTACTTCCTTTACATTAAAACTAAGCAAAGGAAATGTTTGAGTCACTGTTTCCAAGCTGAGATGTTGTGCTTGTTTCTGTGCTCTACCGGAGGGTGAGCTGGAGCACGTGGGGGACAACTTGCACATCAGCTCTAGCCACGTGGCATGGAAAGGGCAATTTCTTTCTGGAGTTTTCTTAATTTTTTGAATGCAAGTAGACCCAATTTTAAAGAAAATAATTTCCTGATCTACTCCTTCATCACTACTAAACCCTCAAATATTTTAGAAATACATGAAAGGCAGCAGCATTCAGTGGTCCAAGCTGTATTTTGGGAGTGAGGATGCTGCACGCTAGGGTGAGCCTAAGCAAGGCAGCAGCCAAATCTGTGCCTCGGTTTCCTTCCTGTGAGATGCAGCTAACACCTACTGACCCATGTGCAAAACACTTTCTAAACCATGCATGAAAGGCCTTATACAAGTAGTTATTAATATTAATAATAATAATTGTTGTTGTTACTAAGCCAACTATAAAAATAATTTTTCAGAGAAACAAAGTGCCCTGTCTCCCGGTGATAGATTACAGCGGTGCTAGAAATTACTCACAGTATGAAGCTGGTTTCCAGTCTGGTTCCTTTCAATAAATTATAGACCTGAGCCCTGAGTGCGTACAGTTTACCAAAGTAAATTCAAAGTAGGCAGAAAGTATATTCTCCCATCAATTTTGCTCATGATCATTTGGGGTTTTCTCCTGAGAAGGAGAAGTGAAATATCCCCCAGCAGTTTCCCGGCACCTTTTGCTGGGGCGGGTGGGGATGCAGCAGGGCAGCCGGTCCTGGGCTGCGCACAGGCAAATGGGGGTCCTGGTGCAAATGGGGGTCCCTGTGCAAAGGGGAACATGTCCCGGCCACCCCGTGCCCATGCACCGCCACCCCAGGTGCTGCTCAGCCCTCGCCCGCTGCACCCCACTGCGCCCCATGACCTTACCAGGGTGGCTGCGGCTCCCCCGCGCCATCTTCTTTTTTTGATTTTTTTCATTTTCGGGTTTCGCTGCCCTTGTTTATCCACTAAATTCCTTCCAGATGGGGCTGCTGCTTTTCCTCCTTCCTTCACGCCGGCGCCACGCGAGCAGCGCACGGAGGCTGCCCATCGGCAGGTGTAGGGCAGAGCGCAGCATATGCCGCGGGTTTGGCAGCGCCGGCTGCGGCGGCAGCTTCTGCGTGCGTCTCGCCGGGCAGCACTCAGCTGGGACCTGGCGCCGCTCGCAAACACCATCTGGCCTTGGCAGGCCTGCTGCCTGAGGAGCCGTTCCCCGCACTGGCAGCCTGGTCGGATGGACGGACAGTGCCAGCCATGCTCAGCACGGCCGAGGTGCTGCAATGCCACTGGGGATGGGGCTCAGAGAAGGGACTGGGGGCTAAGGGGGTTTTCTTGCTGGGAGCCTGACCCCATGCAAAGAGGAGCCTTTGGCAACCCTCAGCTGCATTAAAACAGCTCAGGCATCATCTCCATGGCCCCCCAGGACCCCCCCAGCCCCCCAGCATCAGGCAGTGGGGTGGTGGCACTGGGAGGCTCCTCAGCACTGGAGGGAGCCCTCCCCAGCATGACATGCGGGGCTCCAACACATCACGGCGAGGCAGCAGCCTCTGCTTCCAGTGCCTGAACCAGCCCAGTGCAGCCAGGAGAAAAGCCACAAACAGGAATTATTTATGGCAGAATGAATCTCTCTGCTCAGGGGGTCTGCCCTGGAAAGCTGCCCTGTGCCTCTGACCAGCACGGCACACCTGGGAGAGGTGGGTATTTCAGCAGCAACCCGTCTCCTCCTCCCACGGTAAGTACCAGCACTAAAACCATTTCTGGATGACTGGACTAATGTCAAAGTGAATAGAAAAAGAAAAAGGGACATCCAAAGCCTGCACGGCAGTCTAACAAACTCCATCATGCAAAGTCCATGGCTACTACAAACACATGCAGGATACGTCCCACTCTAGGATTTCAGGATGAACATGAGTCCATTTGGTTTGCTCTTTGTGATGCTCACACATTTTGCCTGTACCTTGATCGCAGCCCCCCATCTCCCACCCACCCTCCAGGAAAGCCTTGCCCCTGCCATTACTCGCAAAACCCTTCCCCCTGAAGACTGCCAGGAGAAGGCTTGCATGACCCAGCATGTGCAGTGCTGAGTGCTGGGACCAGCTCTGGCTTGGGAACACCTGAGCTGCGGCAAGAAGCACTTCTGCACTCGCTGAGATGTTTGGTGCTCCCAGCTCCCTGCCAAAATGCAGTTGCTTCTTATGAACACAGGTGCAAAGGAAATGGGCATGGGAAGCCTGCAGGGGAGAAGTGCTTCGCGTCCCTCTGCGTGCAGTGAGGGACCATTTCCACCTGCTGGGACAGCCTCTGCAAAGCCTGACCAACACAGGAGGGTATATGCAGGAGAAAAAACTTTCTAGAATTAGCTGGGCTTGCAAACACCTTGTCTTCCCATGGAAAAAAAGGGGTTTCCCCCCCTCACCTCAGCTATAGCATCATCAGGAGCAGCAGCTGTTGTGAGTCAGCAGGGCGATGCGTATTTTGGCTCCCGGCAGGACTCTTTCCAACTTGCTTACCCACATGAAGCCCACATGAATGGCCTTGCTTCACCAGGACCTCTCTTGCTCAGCAGTTGTTGGCCTCCTGCTTGCCCACGGTGGGCACCCCGCACTGCAAGGGTTTATGCTGCATGCCCTGTGTTACATCTTCTTGGAGGATATGGTCATCATGCTCCTTTCCATCTTCACTGCGTGGTGAGGGCCAGGAGCTCAGAGCAAGGCTTGGATTGCAAATCCGGATCCATAATTAATACCAGGAAATGACCCACTGATGCCGTCGCAGCCTCCCTGTGCTGCAGGTCTGCATCAGCTGGACCAGGCACTGCCTGCTCTGCCAGGAGGGCATCTGAACGCTTCTGCCATCCCTGCTAACAGTGAAAGAGCTACATCACCTCTTGTAACAGCACTGACACCTTTCGGAAGATAATGAACATCCCCTGGAGCTGCACCCAGCTGACAGCATGAGCATGGACAGTGTTGGCTGTGAGCTCTCGTATGGGGAACTTCGCAGGGACCAGCTCCTTACAGCACCCCATTTTTGCACACATCAATGATCTGATGATCCAGCAGATGAACACCAAGCGCTTCAGATGGGACCCAGTGAGCCCATACCCTTCTCCGTTTAAGTTTCATGCCCAGTCACCCTGGCAATGAGCTTTCCTGCCTGTCTAAGCCCTGTAGGAGCTGTTTTGTTCTTTCCTCATGAAGTTCTCCATGGCCGTAGACTGAATTGTAACTAATATTCCCTGGACTCTCACTGGGCGTCATCTGAGCTACATGCCTCCAGGCAGCAGCCACCCAAAAAATTACCAAAAGATCCATTTTTACTCCATTTCTGCAGGTGAGGAGGTGTTCTGGGTCCAGAGCTGAGCAGACGGGGGTCTGGTCCCCTCTGTTAAATCCCCTTCTGTTCTGCTGTTGGCTGCTCCTGGTCCATGTCCCGACCTTCTTCCTCCCATGGCAGCTCCTCAGCATTACCTGCCCAAAGCTGGGCTCCTCTACTGTTGACCCAGCAAGGGAGAACAAACTCCCTTTACAGGACTGCTGTGATGAAATATGGCTTTGAGATGGCGAAGCAGCTCAAGAGGCGTCAAGGCAAGGTGGGAAGAGGCAGGAGAGATGGAAACTAGAAAAGGGGATGAAAAAAAATAGCTACGAATCAATAAAGACTTGCAAAGCTCTGAGAAAAATGAATGAAGGGAAAGTCAACACAGTCTCCCTCCACTGAGATCCCCAGGAGATGAAACCACTGAAGTTGCTCTCACCTACCGTCCTGCTGGGGCCCAGCAGCGAGGCAAAGCTCTAAAACTTGCTCTGTCTGTACGGAGGAGATGAGATGGCTGCAGCACCTACCACAGAGGTCCAAAGCTTAACTCAACTGCAGCAAGGCAGCTGTTGAGCTCTGGTGCTCCAGGGTGCAGGCAACGGGCACTGGCCATGAGGGTGACCATCGCCTGCCTCTGCCCTGGCACTTCTTCTGCCATCTCCCAGGAAAACTCCCATTCCTTCCTAGCCAGGTCCACTGGAAACCAGCTCACCAATAAAAACAACTTGCACCCACACAAAGAGGGGGTGCAACATCAGCTACTGCAAGCGACTTTTTTGTGTGTGTTCAAAGCCAAGTAACGCAACTAAATGGCCTGGACCTTGCGACCCTGCAGTCCTAAACAAAGCAGTGCATCATCTGTGCAACTGCACAAGAAATAAGCATGCAAAGTCCTGGCTGCAGTGGAGCTGAGCATCTCACAGGGTCCACTTGCTGCTATTTGCCAACAAATTCTGGTTGCAGCTATACTGACACAAACCCACTGCAAGACAAGTGTCGGTGACACTACACCCAACCTCACCAGTGCATCTGCCGGCATCCATTAGTGTAACATACCCAAAGCTGATTTCTGTTTCCCTCTCTCTTAAAGAAGAAATTGTGATTTCTTCCTTGCCAGATCCTGCTCTCCAAACTCAAGCAAAACAAAACAGGTTTTGCCAGACCCCCATGTGCCAGATACTGTGAACCCATGACAGCAAGGCAGTGCCTGCCCTGCAGATTACTCTGTGCAGCACAGCTATATACATATATATATATATACACACACACACACATGTATCTGCACTACGTAACTGGTTATTTTGCATGTAGAGCAGCTTAAAGACAGGCCAACCTCAAACTTAACTTGAAGCGCTTTAGCTCACAGGCCTCTCTAACAGCGTGGCTGCCTCTCTGGGCTCCGTCTAGCCTGGGAGGATGCTGACAAAGAGAAAGAATGACAGATGCTCCCCATGCACGGAGGCAAATAGAGACGGGACGAGGGGAGAATGGGAGCCTAAAGGGAAAGAAAATGAGTGTGCACGCACACACACACACGTGCGCACAAAGGCAGGCAAGACAAAGGAAAGGGTGACAAGCAGAAGGAGCGGAGCTGGAGGAAACCACCCTACGGGCTTGGTGAGGGCTGTTTGCAGCAGCATCTCGTGCTGCTTCATGAGATCCATCCGGGACATATCTGCGTCGGTGAACCAGAATCCTGACACCGGTCCCTTTGATAAATATTTATCGTGCCTGGCTCTCTATCACTTCAGTTTCCACCAGATTAACCTCGATTCTTCCAACAGAAAATGCCCTGATGTTCCGCCTGACACACACACGCCATGCTGACCTTCCTTCTCCGGATTCCCCACGGCCCTTGCTCCCGTTCAGCTAAGGGGAGAATTTGCTCTCATCAATCAGGACCGGATTTCTCCCATGCCATGTAAATAATTTAGAGGCACAAGCATCCATGGCACTGCTTATGTGCAGCCCAAACCCAGTGCCAGGAATCTTGGGAAAAGGGCCCAATAATATTGTACCAGTCCAAAGTAATTAAAGTGCATCATTACATATAAATTTGTAATTAAACACTTTAACGTAATCATCCCGCACAGCACGATTCCTGATGAATTAATTAAAAGAACTCCAGAAATTAATGTTTTACTTGTCACCATTGTTGTGCTAGCTGTAGCCGTCTCCCCGACTATTCCTGCAGCATGTTGTGAAGTAATTATATAATTACTGGGGAACGGGAAGGCCCAAAGTCCCAACAGAGGAGAAACCTGAAACAAAGTGGAAATAGCATCCACAAAAGGCAGAAGCAGAGCCAATCTCCCCACCTTCAGCCCCAGCAGAGGAGAGGTTGTGAAAGGAGGGGAAGGATGAGGTTTCCACCAGCTCCACATCATGGATGCGTTCCCAGGCGGGAACGTCTTGCTCGCACCCATGTGTGTGCACGCATAGGGGTGGTTCCTGTGCTCTCCTGCTGTCTCAACTTGAGTTCCTTCACCCCATGCAAATGTCCTTCATCCCCACACCCCATCCTTGTTCTGCAGGGCAGTCGCACCAACAATCACCCCTCACCATATGTATCCACCTGTTTCCCTGCCTCAGTTTCCCCCACTTTCCACACCCTCCTCCTACAGCTCAGGGTTTGCTGCCTGAAGGCGGGGGGGGTCCTGCCAGCCCCACTCTCCATCTGACCCTCCTTCCGCCCAGACTTCCTATAGTCCCTCCTTTGTGCCCTACGTTACACTGGGCTTCAGTTTCCTTTCTCCACCCTCTACCTCGGACACAGCTGAACAATTTGGTCCCCCCACGGCCAGCCACACCCTTCCCATCTCAACGGCTCCATTGAAGTGCCACCGGCAGCATGTCCTCCCCTCCTGATGGGCCCGACCCCCAGGACGTGCCTCCTGCAGTGGTGAAGGCATTAAGGCTGTACTCAAATTGAATCGTTGGATGCAGCGGGCATTGGTGCCCATCCATCCTTCCTTGCATGTGCGCATGCATATATCTACACACAGCGTGAGGCTTGCCGGCCGAAAAACGCTCCCAGGGCTGTGCGGCGCAATGCACATGGGATATTCCTGCAACACGAGAGCCCGGGCTCTAACCTGCTGTTGCAAGGAAAATGTCTAGATACGAGTACATACACAGCCAAAGGTGCACCCACCCTGCCGTGGGAGCTGGGTGCCCATCAGCATGTGTGTGAGGAGCCACTTTCAATGCCCTTCAGCAGGGTGCCCTTATTTTAACGGGATTTCCAGCACTGTCCAGACACGTGGCTTCACATCCTCCTTTGGTGCCGGGGCTGCCCACAGATCCAGCCACAGGGACCATTGGCTGGGGTCCACACAAGAGGGAACTCCAAGGTAAACCTCCCTCTTCTGCCACCCTGCAAGCTGGATGGGGAGCAGAAGGGGTGTCAGGGTGACCGTGATGGGTGCTGGCCTACATGCTCCATAACAGCACTGACTCTCCTTAAAAAAACTTAACCTGTGGCTGCAGCGCTCGGTCCGTATTTAAAAGCTCCCAGTAAGGCAAAGGCTCTCCTATTGTATATTTTCCACAAATGATATTCCCAGTACTGGTTCTTACTGCTCCTTGTGTCCCAGAAATATCACTTATTGTCCCAGACTCGATCTCCGGTCTCACCTGGATGCACCAACGCTGCCACGTCATGACAAGTCTCTGCTTCCAGCCTGTGCCTTGGAGTCACGGCAGTCAGCGGCTTTGGGTTTTTTCTTCCCATTATTTTCTGCCCAGCCAAAAAACATGAAACACAGCTTGGTTTTACAGCAGCAAGGCCAGGGGATGAGGCAAAGCAGGGAAGGCTTGTAAGACATGACAGCACCTGCTGGCTGAAGCACGGGACGGGGACCCAGCAACTCCCCTGTTCAGGCTAAGGGGCTTGTGCAGCTTATGACTCTGTTTCCCTATCTAGAGATTATGCTTAACTGGGACTGTATTAGTTAACATTTGTACAGCCCTTTGAAAAAGGAAAGTGTTGGAGGCTCTAAATACTGCCAGTGGGAACAGATCAACAAGATTTCTAACCCTTCTGAAAAATTAAAGCTTTTGCCAATTAAGCTGGCAAATGCATGGATGTGAATCTAAAAACCTCTCGAGCTCGAGACCAAGACTGAAGCCTCCTGAGCACAGCCTCTCCCGGCTGCTCCTCGCACTCCTCCCGCTCACCCATGTCAGAAATATATCAAGTAACCAAGCTATAAGCCTTTTTGGCAGACACATACTTGAAATGTAACTAGGCTACAGATATAACTGCAGTGGAGCTACTGCTCCGGACATTTAAATGGACACCATTAATGTGCAGATAACCTCTTCTCCTAGATTGCTTGAACTGGTATTGCAAAAATGTCATAGTAAAGCATAATTTCCTTTAAATTTGCAATTAGCCCTGTAACTTGAGTTGCAGCTTTGATGCCACAAGCTATTGATGATCTCCATATGCATATCCATACCAGCATACACATTGCCTGTGCCTGGGGGATGTCTACTGCTTCAGGGGTTAAGTCACTGTTTCTGAGTCTGCTCTGGGCTGCACCTCTGCTGAAGGTGTGAGGTTACGCTCTCCTGGATGACTCCGGGATTTGAGTGCAAAAATTTATGCAACGTAAAGCAATTTGCACACCCTCTCCAGACACCCTTTTCGGCCAGATTTGCTCTTTGGCAGGCTGAGCTGATGATCAGCAGCAGCACCAAGACAAAGACCCTAGCAAAAGCCATGGCTCAGCAAAGGGGAAGGGCACTGCCCATGCATTGCACACACGCTTGGAGAGGGACACGGGCTTCTCTGGAGTCCCGCAAGCCAAAGGAAAACAATGTGGGGCAGTGGCAAAGCAGCCCAACACCACGATGATGGATGGTGAAGCAAATCACTCAATAACTGAACGTTCCCTTCCCTTCCAGGCTAACTTCCACGCTGGGATGTCCCCACTGACTTTGGTTCAGCCACGCACAGCTCTGCAGAAAACAAACACACCATACCTGCCTGGTGTGTCTCCGCCTGCTTGGGATCCAGGCCTGCCCCAGTCCCTTGGAGCGGTGTTGTCGGAGACGTGCAGCATGGACACTGCTCCGCAAGCCCTGGGAGGGAGCATTTGCCTGCCTCTGCAGCATGCTCATCTCCAGTGTGTGGATGAAGGTGTTGAGGATACACTGAGAAGGATAAAAACCATATGTGTGCAAGCACAGAAAGCTTATGAGGTTTTACTCACATGCCCAGCCCTTGGCTAGACATGGACAAGGGAAGACGCCCACATTATTGCATGAACTGTGGAAACAAGGAACCACTGACCACCCTCATGTGCGTGCAGCGGCACAGATGGATGAATACAACAGGCACGCTTGTTGTGATGTACGTGTGCCCAAGCAGAGGCACCTGAAGCGAAGTCAAGGGGTACTTGGGCAGCAGTTTCTGGTGAAGCCATTTATCCCGCAGGCTGAGACCTCGGCGCATGCCCAGCACTGCCTCTGCGGAGAAACACAGCAAAACGCCTGTCAGAGCCCAGTGGAGGGTGGCACTGCGTACATGGGAGTTTGGAGATGCCAGCTCAAACCTCCACTCTCTGACCGACCCATGCAACCTGAAATAAGTCACCTGGTGTCCCCGTGGGGGTGGGAATAACCCCGACACCTCTGCACGGCTGAGCTGGGGCTGGGGTGTAGCCTGGAGGGGCTGCCCCGTCCCCCTGCACACACTAAGCCTGGGAAGGGTCCGGCTCGCAGAGCTGGGGGCCCCCTTTTCACCCTTCCCTTGTCCTCAGTGGAAAAATTTACCTTTCGGAGCAAGTCCAAGATATTAATTAAGATAAATCTACCTCAATCTTGAGATTCTCTTATCATGTAATTTATCAAAATTATGTTAATTATTTCTGTAGTGCAGCAAAATTATTACCTCTTCCGTGTCTGATTTGTATTAATATTCATAATTTAATAATTCAGCATCCAAGCCATCTGGTTTGGGGAGCCACGCTCCTTCCCCTCCCTCCACCAGAGCCAAAATGCTCCCACCTCCCTGCTCCTACACCCATCCAGGTAGCCCCCAATAGCTCCCAAACAAAACTGTGCCACCAGCGCCTGTCAGCATCAGCACCGGCGTCCCCCCGGTCCTGCCGAGGGTGCCATGGCAGGGTCCCGATCCCCCGAGGAGGGATAGCAGCCCCTTCCCCTGCGCTGGGCTGAGCCTCTGTCACCGGCGCTGTCTCAGCCTGGCAGGTGAGCACAGCTGAATTGACATTTTCCACACTTTGTGATTTTTACACTGTAATTTGACATAATTAATGCCTACATTACTGCTGATAATTTAGCTAGTTAATTAAACTCGGAGGAGATAATTAAGGAGAGGCTACTGCTTGGACTGCTAATTGTTTTTGTCATTATTTTAGGGGCCCGACAGCTGCTGGCTGAGTCATCCTCCCCATCAGCTGATGGCCGCATGTGACTGCGGTGCCGTGGGCGCCGGGCTCAGGGCGCCCGGCAAAGCGGCTGGGGGCTGCCGGCAGCTCGACCCGCCATGGCCTGGCTGGGAGCCAGCGTCTGCTGGCACTGCGCTGTGCAGATGGTGAGTGGGGCTCTGCAAACGCACAGCCCCGGTGCTGCTCCGGCCGAGGGCAAGTGCCCCATGGTTTGGTGCTGGAAGAGGAGAGATGGTGAGAGGTGGTTGCTGAGGAAGAATTGAGTGGTGGACAGGAAAGCACCATCGAGCGTGCTGGAGAGAGCAGATAGTGAGGATGCTCAGGTCCTCAGTCCACGAAATGCCCCAGGTGCCTTCAGCTCATGCTGCAAAGGGGATCGCATGTTTTGTGGCTCATGTAGAAGCAGGGACATCAGCCACCCAGCCAGCCAGAGAGTAGAGCCGAGACCTGCACTGCCCTATGCAGCGGTGCCAAGTGCTTGCCCTGGGTCTGGGGAAACTCCATCTGCCTGCAAGTCCCAGGGCAGGCAGGGGAAGGAGGGCAGCAGGGGGTCCCTCATCCCCATGCAGGTGGCTTCTCTCTTAACCCCACAGTGTTCAACTCAGCCCCAGATGCACCATGCTGTGCTGCTGCAGCACGTGCCTTCTCCTTCTTGGGTGCTCTGGCTTCATCTTTAACTGTGGATAAATCCAAACACTTATTGAAAGCAAAAGCAGATGGGCAACGAACCCATCTGGTCCCCGAAAAGTGCATCGTCGCAGACGAGTCCCTGTTCCCCACTACGTTTCTCATCACACAGAGCCCTCTGCCAGACCAGTCAGCATGGTACCATGCTGTCCGCCCTAAGCCACCCCCTGCAAGACTTCAGCCAAAGCCCCAGCTCCTCTAAGCACCTGACACTGACATCAAGTTTAAAACGACTTCGTGCTTGTGTCTCTTCCACACCAGGCCACTTGTTCCTCCATCCTGCTCAGTAAAGACCTAAAATGGGGGTGGGAGCAAAGGAGCCCATATCCCATAGCTGGTTGGGAGCTGCAGGAGCAGAGCACATCCCAGCCGTTCTCTCTCCCTCCCCGCAGCCCGGTGGGAGGAAGGCAGCTTGAGGGACAACCATGACCTTATTCCTGCTCTGTAGCTGCTAGAGAAGCTTTGTCTGGTCTTCCTGATGTGCAAAGCCTCCACAGCCTCACCCACCCCACCTAGCAGCACCATCCCATGGCCCTTGACGGCCAGCATCCCTCCCCACCACGGGCAGCCCTGCCAGGCTGTTCGCTGCCGGAGATTTCTTTCCACCCTCTGCCTCCTGGCGAGCTCAGTGCTCTGAGCTGGAGGCCAGCTTGACATCTCAATCCGGAGATTAGGACGGAGACTGGTCACTTCCCAGTTCTGGCGAACACCCTTCAAATAATTTGATTAATCATCTTAGCCCCACTCGGCGCAGTTGGCATCCTCCAGAATCAAAGCCTCTCCTGAAATGCTGTGTCGAAAAACCATAAAGCTGCTGTAAAGGTTCAACCAAGCATGGACCAAAGCAGAAGCCGGTACTCCAGAGGCTGTGCACTGGGTTGGCTAAATACTCCCTCTAAATATCTCTACAGCTAGCAGAGACATATGAGATGTGTAACAAATTGCACAGGGACTGCTTTCCTTCTCTCACTGTTAGGAGGAGACTTTTTTTTCCTCCTGCATTTCCATTTATCACAACGCAAAAAAGAAACGTGCCAAAATGGTTTTATATTTTCACTTGGAACAACAACATTTGGACAGCCTCAAGGATAGCAATTGCAGTAATCATGAAAAAGTAATACTTTGCGCTTCTGTAGTCCCTTTCATCCAAGCATCTCACAGCACTTTGCAAACGTTTGCCCTGATCCTGCGGAGGCCCATGCACAGGGATCATCCTATGCTGGAATTTATTCCGCTGGGTTCAGCAAATCAGGACCGCGTGGCTCTGTGGGGCTCTGGAGTTGTTCACCTCCACGCTTGCCGAGTCAGCTGCTCCATCAGCACTCACAAGTGCATCCTGAGGTATTTGTTGATATTTAAGTCTGAGCTCCTGGAGTCAGGGGATTGTGTTTCCATTTTTCAGACCTCTCTAGTTAGTCATCTCAATGCAATCCCTACAACAGGAACCCTAAAAACCCAGAAAGCAAAAGAAAAATAAGACAAACTGAAAGTACTCTCTTTCCAGCGTGGTTCTTTGTCACAGGCTTGTCTCTCTCTGGAGTCATGCTTCAGGATTTCTGTGTTTATTTTCACCAGAAGAGAGCAATTCCTGCACTCCAATACTCATAAAAGAACAAACCCAGCTGATCTCAAACTGCTCAGGGAACACTATGGCAGGGAGACCCATTTGCCAAAATCTTCAGCAGCGAAAAGAGTAAACCTCAAATGTCCTTGTTCCCAGTGCCTCCCCGTGCCAGAAAGACAACCATGGTTCAAACAGTTGAGGGTTTGGTTGGAGTTTCTGCTGTCATTGTTTTCTTGCTTAAAATAAAAAAAGTTTTCTTTCTTGCTATATCCAATGTCCCAAAGTCCCACCAGGGATGTGAGGCCAAGAGGCCCCGCAGGCAGCATCCCTCCTTCACCCACTCATGCCACAGTGCCAAAGAGCACCAACGTTCAAGATGAAGTTCAAGCCGCAGCCCTCTTGCAGGGGTCCTGGGTGTCATCCCCCCCAAAATGGAGACCTTGCATGTCTCCTCATTGGCCTCAGGCTTGACACCTCCATGGAGGACATGTCATCACTTAACAGTGAGACAGCAGAAGGCAATTAGCATCCCCTGCCCCGCGAGGCTATTGCTATGAGAACGGCTTCCTTTAAGCATGAAGAGGTGGCCCCTTCCTCTCCGCACCCCAAGCCTGGCCTCGTTGGGTCACCAGATTCATCACAAGCATAGGGACAACGGTGGTTTTGCAAAGAGCCCTAGACAAGCCATTGGCAGTGCATCACCACGACAGCTTGGCTGAGCAGGAAGCATTGTCCCGCGGAGGCACCCAGGCACCATCCAGTGCTTCACTGGGCAACCTGAAGGTGTTTATGGCTACCCTGGGAAGCATGGCCCGAGGTGACCAGCTACCAACCAGGGCTGACGGCTCTTCAGGGCTGTTTTCTGTGCCTGGGGGGACTTCCAGCAAACCATACAGCCTCTCCGTGCCCCAATTCCTTCCTCTGTGAGGAAGGACATATTTGACGCACTTGGAGATCTACAGCTGAGTAGCACAGCAGCTTGCAGTTAAAATCCAGCAGAATTTCAAACCACCCTTTAACCTCTCTTACCTCTGTGCTATCTTCCAGTGAAATGAATCTCTCATATCTGCCCAGTCCAGCGTCTCCATCCCAACAGAGACAGCCTCAGCTTTGCCTTCCCTGACCCCCTTTTCCTCCAACACGCTCATGCAGACACACGTGCGCAGGAAAAGTGCCCTTAGCACTGGAGGGGAGCAAGATGCAAAGGAAGAGCATTAGGTGGAATGAGAGATAGCAAAAGCACAGGCATATCAGACGTCTCCAGGCAAGATAACACGATAAATAATCAATCAATCCCTACAAAATCCTTAAGTGCTTGATGTATCCTCCTGCAAATTGAATCACTTCTCCTACCAGGAAGTTCTCTCTTGTAAATAAATGAGAGCAGAAATGGCCCATATTGAAAAATAATGTTGTTAAAACCACTGATTAAGTTTTACACAAGCATATGAGAGCAAACTAAAAGGTTTTAGCTTTTTAATTTAAGAAATGAGGAATATGATATAATTTCAATTTGTGATGAGATAAGATGTTCTCGATATTGTGGCTTCAATTGGATTATATCCTAATGTACTTTTATAAAGTGTCAGGCTAGCTGCAGATTAAGGTATGTGTGTAATATTCTTTATTAAGAATTTAATGGACTTGCTTTCACTCTATCCATCTTAATCAGTGTTTCCAGTCCACCTGGGAGATCTAGTTAGTGCAGAACCTGAAACTCCAACCTGATGAAAGAGGGAACTCAGTGATCCGTCAGTGTCAAAAACAAGAGGGAAGCACTGATAAAAGACTGTTGAGGATCATCTTTAACCTCCTGTCATCAGCACCACTCCAAAAGCTCTCAACAACCACTCTTGGAGTCACTCAATGAGACATATGCCCTCCTCAAATCTGCATCCTTCCCCTGCCAGAATATTAAAGGAGCTTTTGGCAACAAGCAGGACTTCCCGGATCACAAAACGCAGTTGCCTGATCTCAAAGGACCTGCTCCTATAATCCTATTTTACAGTCAAACGCCAGTGCAAGAGCAGCCTGGTTGTGTGGACTCTCCAGCGCTCGTCCATAGTCTGCTCTGGTGCTTAGACACTTCCATCTCGTTTCCCTCTGAAATTTATTAATGACTAGTTTGTGTCTGCATGTTCTGGTATCAACATTGGCCTTTAGCTTAACTAGCTCCTCTCCCTCCCTTGTGTTTATCTGCCTGTGCAATCACATCTCCTCTCAGCCTTCATTTTGTTAGGCTAAATAAGCTGCGCTTGTTTAGCCACCTCTCATAAAGGGGCTTTCCGACACCTTCCCCACTCTAATGACCCATCTCTGCACCTCTTCCAGTTTTCCAGACTGTACACAGCAGTCAAAGCCCCACCATGCTTCTAGTGCAAATGGTTTTCTGTCTCTCCTGGAAATGCCATCTCTCCAGATAGCTCCAAGCACCCTTTTATTTAAGCAGCTGCTCCCCCTGGCTAGCTCCTGCTCTCCAAGCACCCACCTCTCCCACCCTTATACACCCCAGGAGGGCTAAGTCCTCCACCCCAATCAAGACCTTTCATGCTGCAGGTCTTGGTGAGAAATTGCTATTTCACACACACGTCAACTCACCACGGGGTGACCGGGATGGCTCGTGATACGCTGCACGAGATCTCACCACAAGCCAGTAACCCACCTCCCCCTTTCCTGCCACTCGGACTGCCATGTGCATGCACAAACAGCAGCTTGGTGCGCGAAACCAGGAGCAGCAGCCTTGTAAATAATGGTCAATCAGGGGAAAAAAAAAAGTGTATACATCTCATCTCCTTTAATTCCCTTGCAATGCAATGATTCTGCAAGGGTGGGTCGGTCATAGCTGCAGGTGCTCCCGGACGGGGGAGGAGCACAAAAATGAAGTTGTTTGCGGCTTTTGATTCCATCCCCGGAATTATTTACAGCTGCAGGCAATATTAAACTATGTAGAGCAAGTGTCCTCATTTACATGCTAATTCATTTATACCCTCTGGATTGATTTCTCCAATTCATTTTCAGCCCACTAACTCTTCTGATATGAATTATATTATTACCTCCAGAACGGCAGCAGGGAAATGTGACGAAGCCACCCCAGCTCTTCTGATCTCTAATTGCCCTCACTGTTCACAGCCGGCGTGGCCAGCTGCAGCTTTGCCTCCCGGCTACCAGCACCCAGCTTCCTTCCATCTCCTGGAGAAAAACCAACGGTGTGGCTTGGAGAGCCAATCATCCCACCTCCATCGCTCGGTCCTATTCTTGCAAAGACCCAAGTGAGCAGACCTTGGGCTTACGGCCTTTGGAAATCATTCCCTCTTTCTGCCCAGGAGAAGGAACCACCTCATTTCAGAGACCAAAACCAAAGTCCATCTGTGTTCTGCAGCGGAAAGTCCTGGAGCTGTAAGGAAATTGAATTAATCCTCGACTTCCCAAGGGCCTTTCTGAGGCTTCTCAGCTTTTTACAGCAGCTTCATGCCATACCTGGCAGACACGACACATCCCTAGTTCTCCCTGCCTTGGGAATGAGGTACTCACCGGTGGAAAGGACACAGTGCCCAGGGGATGGAGAAGAGTGGGAAAGTCTGTCCATAGGTAGCAGCAGCTGGAAGCAGTAGGGCTTTTCTCCCATCACTGTCACTGATGGATGAATGACGTTTAGGTATCCTTTTCCAGGAGATGCATCCAAACACATTGGCTCACCTCTCTGGAAGACCTGACTGAGGTCTGCCACGGTAACAGTGGAGGAAGGAACCATCTCCTCCACTGACGCTACCTAAGCAGAAGGGTGAGTCTCCGGGACACCAGCTGGACACAAAGGAAGGGCGAGAAGCCATCAACAAATGGAGGAGGGCACATGCAACGATGCAGGGTACAGTGCAGGGCTGCCCGCCTCCCCATCTCCCTTAAAATAGCTGCAAAGTTGTGCAGAAGGTTAAACTTCAGCTTCCATAATGAGGTGGATGTCATCAGCCAAATATCTTATTGACTAACTATGACACCATTTTTAGTCCTGGACCAAATACACAGGCCAGATTTTGCTCAGAAAGTCCACTAAAACCCCACCTCTCTGCAGAACAGGCTTTTCACTATTATTCCTCATGATGTTTCAGCTTTTCATTTCTCTTTTTTTTTTTTTTTTTAAACAAACGTTGACAAAATAATGAAACATTGGACTCGGTGTAACTTTGTGTTCCAGGATTGTTTGTCCCTTGATCTGTGGCATGGGTTGATGCCCCTTTAGCAGAGGACATCTTTGTCTCTCTAAGTCAGCGTTTTGGCATTGACTTTATCCCTGGTTACGAGTTAATTCAAAGTAAGGGATTGGGACGTTCTCACTCTGCAGAGCACTTGCACAGCCGCCCTCCCTGCAGCCAGATTTGGGTGCATCAGTCCTGTAGCAGGGGCAAATCCGCCTCCTTGAGCTTGAGTGAGTTGTGGCAGGACACCTCTGTGTATATCCTCCAAAGACTATATCAATGCTTTATAGGCACTGGTTAATCAAGGTGCAGACCCAACTCCAGTACCCATTTGAGTTAGCAGCTGAGGGACCCATCAAGAAGAAGAAGCTCAGGTGGACAAAATGTCCAAGTCTGGACCACTGTGGTTCAGGCTGGCCAGAAACTTCCCCCTCCTTTTGGCCCAAAGAGTCATTCAACACAAAAATCCAACTTGTGGGATAGACACCAAACACTGTGGTACGTATAGACACATCCAAATTGGATAAACACACGCGGCATTTGGTATTTTAAAGACTTCTAGAAGCCTTTCTACAGTCTAACTCCTTCCTTGCTCTCATACCCAGCATCTTGTTTGAACAGCACGCAGCCGGGCAGACATGCCAGACGGACCAAAAGGTCCAGGACCATTGGAAGTTAAATGGGACCACTTCCCCTCCAAAATCCTGAGCAAAATGAAAGCTATAGGGAAATTAAGACATTTTTTCTGGCTGCCAGGGAAAGGACAGCTCTTTGTTCCTGATTTACACCATCTGAAACAATTAGCTTGTGAAAGCCGAGATACCGTTCCCCTTGGCATCCAGTGTTTATTATGCTTCAGACCATTTCAAATGAGCATTTGAAAAGGAGAGGGAGCCTCTCTGCCTCCTGATCACTTGAGGGAGGGAGAAAGTTGTCCTAAATGGAACAACAGACTGTCCCTTCTTAATGCCACTTCAAAGCTCCTCGGACAGGAAAATTGATAATTGCATCAAGTACAGTTTTTCTAAACTTCATCATTTAGCGCTGAAAACTGGGCTATTGAATTCATATAGTTCTTTGATCAAGACCAGTTAATTAAGTTATTCCCTTGATATGACTCTTATCACTTTAGTGCCAGACCTACATCACACTTATGCAATTCACATACTGGCTTTGATATGCATCATATAAGCTTCCCAGACCATAATCACTGGGTTTCTATAGATTTGCTGCTACCTTACCAGTTTCACCAATAGGATGGGCTATAGGTCAGCTATTAAAAGAGCTATTGTGCAGCCCAGAAGGCTCCCAGGCAAACTGTAACAAGAGAAGTTACATATGGACTGAAACTACACCAGTGATTTCTTCCAGAGCTTGTAATTTCCACTTACAAACTCTCAGTGCTGCCCCGTCTCCTTTTTGAAATATATCCAGCAATATTGACAAAAAGTATGCAGTTAAGTATTTATTTTACCCTCATCAGCAAGACAATTGAACTTGATGTATCCTTTTGCTATTCTATTGCAACACCACACTTACAGTAAGAAAAGACAGTACAATTGAGTGTGAATTCTGAAATATGGCAAACCCTTCACTGCACCAAGTCACAGGCATCTCTGTTTAAGCAGGTTTTCCCCGCTTTCTCCCATCCATTCCCCTCCCACACCCCCTAGGTCATCTTCTGCCCTGGCCACCTCTCACGAAGGCTGTCCCATGGCCTCTCCTTGCCACAGCAAATGGTTTCTTTATCCCATGCAGCTTTTGGTGACTCCCATCATTCCTTCCTACCTGATACCTCCTGATCCTCCATCTTGATCGCCCTCCTCCAGCCACCCTCTGTTTCTGACCAACCATCCAGGGACTCATTCAGCAAATCCTCCTCCTCCACACTTCTGCTTTCCACAGGAGAGTGACAAGCTCCAATTTAGGTCTCCACAGTTTTTCTTGGGCTTATCCCCTTAAACCGGATTAGCTAACGTCTTAATGCCAGTGACACCAGTCACAGCTCACCATCTGATCCTGCCTTTCAGGATTTGCTGCATCTATGCACTTTCCATTGCTAAACTAGATCCTCCGACTCCCCATCACCATCACCCTACCACCCTACCACCCTGGACTGCTAGTTATACTCTTCATATCTAGGAGATGCCCAGATCTCCTCCGCCTTTCCTCAACTGACACCTCCAGGGTCTGAACTCTTCCAACTTCCTGACAGCCTTTGTGCTTTCCCTGTTTTGATACCTACAAGTTTCTCTTCCAGACCCTCTCCTTCACTTCGACATACAGTCCCCCCTGGAAAACTTTACTTACTCGGGCCTCCTTTTTCTTCGGTATCGGATGCAAAATCTTGAGGCAAACAATTCAAGGCCTCGTTTCCACTCATCCGACCCATTCCCATATTGAACCTGCCTGTGGTCTGCACCCCACCAGTTTGGCGAGGCCCAGCCCCAACACCCCTGTTCTCTGGACTTTGTCCACTCTTCCCATCTCAGAGCTTCCTTCCCCACTGCCTTTTACACACAAACCAGCCCACAAGGTAACTCCTCTTGCCTCTTTTAAATCCCCTTTACAGACCCACATCCTTCCCACGCCTGCTGTTCAGGCACTCCGTCATTCTCTCTCTCTCTCCATCACAAGGTGGAGATGCCGCTGCTGTAGCACTCTCCATTAAGCAGCGCCAAGCAGTTGCATCAGGAAGTCATTTTCCTCCCACCTCCATCCCTTTGCCCAAAACCAGCTCATAAACACCTTGGGGTCAAGCCAAGTACTTTGTCAAACTGTCTGTCCTGATCACCTCTATGTTCCTGACTTTTAGCTGGTCCCCTGCTCTCCAGGTGTAGGCAAGGGATTCTCCTTAGCCCAGGAAAACTAGTATTACAGGGCAAGGACCAGCCTGCAGCTCCTCAGGAGGTTCTGTACCTGGCACCCACGTGCAACCAAGGGGAAGAGATGGTGCAAGCTGCAACTTTCCATCATGGTCCTTCCTTGGTGGGATTTGATGGAGGAACCATTGAGAGCAGCATGGAGGAAAGGCAGGCAATGGTGGGCTCCAGCTCTTGGCCCGCTCACTCTCATCATGCCTCTGGGTGCTCTCCAGCATCCCCACCATGGCTCGCTCCAGTCCCCAGCTCATTGCACAATGCAAAAAAAAGTCGCATTCTCTTTATCGATCAGGCTGTCCCTCCCCACACGTTCCCTTTGTCCCCCTCTGAAATAAAACCCCAACCGAGAGAGATGGAGTTTAATTTCAGACTCCAAGGCGTATCTGGAGCCAATTTGCAATGCGCTTACTCTGAAAATCGCCCTCCCCTGTGACGCTTGACAGCTCCAGACCACAGTCCTGCTCTCAGCTCCAACGGAAAAATGTTTTAATTTGTCACAAACCAATTATAGCGTCTCATCTATCCCTGAATTACTCATCTTGGCTACAGTCTAGGACAAAGGGCCCCTCTGAGAGGAGATTAGACATGGATATTAACAAGAGAAAAAGTGTCCACTGTCTCACCTTGCTGGGGACGCAGCTTCCAATGAGACAGGAAAAGGAAACCCCTCCTGACTGACAGCCAGAGGGAGGGCTCCGATCCCACAGCAAATCCCTCGTTTCACACGGAAGAATAGTCACGACAAACTCTGTATTCAAATAATATTCATGCATGGCAGATAACAGAGTCACGGCTGGCAGAGCTGCAACATGAATATAAATAACCTTCACTCCCTTGGTTGCTACCGCAGATGCACTGCCACTGTGCCGGAGCGTGGGTGAAAGGGCTGTCAGTGTGGTGCACGGGGTGGGGAGGGGTGTGGGTGCTCCAACGGGTGCAACTGCCTCCTCTGAGCTCCATGTCCCACCCCTCTAACGAAGCCCCTTTCCCTCGACCCCTGCACTAGGCTGGAATGCCCTCACATGGACTCCCAGCAAAGAGGTCCTCTCCAGCCACCTCCTCCCACCCCAGCTGCCAGGCATATTTGCTGCTCTCACAGGACACACCAGCATCCTTCCAAGTTCTTGCTTTGGACCAAACCTAGTTTTCCAGGCCCCAAGTCCCTCCATATTAGTGCTCCTTCCTTCCCTTCCCAACCCCATGCTGGCCTTGGGCTCAGTCAGCTGGATAAACCGGATGCATTGCTGCTCTGTCTCAAGTTGACTCGAGGCATCTGAGGGCAGCCACAATGCTCCCTTCTTCCCCGTGCCTACTGCAGATCAGCTTCTTCCTTGGATGAAGAGGGAGACGATGAAAGCCAATTTCCCTTTGTGCTCATGGCGAATAATTTGGAGAATTCCCCTTGTTTACTCAGAACTGTTAATGATGCGTCAGAAATTACCTCCGAGATTGTAATTAAAGAAAACGGCAGAAGAGAGAGACATACACACACACACACACACACTGCCTAATCACAGCTTCATCTGCAAGTCTTGAAGTGCTGGAGCAGACAGCAGCCTCCCCGTCACCCCAAGCCTGCAGAAGGACCCCCAAGAGCCTCCTAAACGGCAGAGGCTCAGGGGTGCAGCCCCCAGGCCTCATACAGCTGCCTGTGCTCCTCTTCAGCTACAAAGAAAGCAGCAGCGGCACTCCAGGTATCCAGGAGCTGGCGAGGCCGCAAACCTGACCAGAGGCCATCAGGAAATAAGCAGGAAGCTCAGCCCCCTTAAAACCATTTTGGAAGTGGAGCAGCTGACCTAGAAGAGTAATTAAGCTCTCAGTCATCACCAAAATGCAGACACCCACATGCACACAGCAACATATCAGTCAACCCCCTGCTAGCCTGACCTCAGGGCTCGGTGTCTGATGGGGCTGGAGCAGAGTACAAACATTCCTTTCCTGCAGAGAATGGAGAAGAATTCGATTTCTGCTCGGTTACAGGAGGGTGCCTGGATTGCCTAATTACTCAGGGGTGACTGCTATGGAGAGGCAGCCAAGACCTGGTTTCCCAACACCTCCCTCCCTGCTCAGTCCCAAGGCCAAATCCTCCTGCTTTGCCTCCTGGAGCACTTCCACAGGGCGAGCAAAGCTGCTTGTGCAGGGAGAGAGCAAACGGGGGTCAGGCGAGGCAATCAGCTCAGCCGAAAGCAGCCAGCTGGAAAAAAGCCGTTCCCTTTCTCCACCTTAGCCAATGGCTTAGTTCCTCCAGGGCTCGTTTCAAGCCTTGGATTAGGAGAGTGGTGGAAATGCAAATCCTGAGTCCCAAATTCATGGTAGAGGAAGGAGGAACAAGCTGGGTTGTCCTCACGTTCACAACCAGCAGCTGTCTGGCTGGGCAGGAGCTGTGGGGCTGGGCAGGAGCTGTGGGGCTGGGCAGGCTGTACGGGGGCTTGGTCCTGGTAGACCCTGGCCATGACTAGACAGCGCTCCATCAGTGCAGACAAGAGTTTGGGTCTCTGGGCAGGATCCATTTGGATCTCTACTCCACTATTTATCTGCTCCTCTTTGGTGAAGAAATAGTTGAGGGCAATCTTGCAGTCAGCCTCACACCAGCCCGTAACCTCCCGTTCCCAGCGCAGCAAGGAAGGCTGGGGGCCCCGACCGTCTCCACTCCTGTTCTCAATATTTCTCTATCCAGAGACCACTTAAACCTTTTAAACCCACATAGCATTTCCAGGTGAGCCTTGTATCCCCTAGACCATGGTTACCATCTCCAACAGACTCCAGATGGGAGAAGCAGCAGGGTTTTCCCTTCAAAACCTCTTCTTGGAGGCAGGCAAGGACCTAGCTAGCAGGTGTAATGAATGCCTGCTTTCTGGCAGCAGCTGGCCTTCTTGTGAAAGCAAACCCTACAGCAGGTCAAATCATGCACTCATTGCCACTGCAGGGCCCTGGGGGTTGTAGTTTAAGCACCTTGTGATAACGTTCCTGCATAGACCCATCTCCTGCCTGCCTTCAAGATGCGCGAAGGTTAAACTGCCCTGTGTCTCCTGGAGAGCGAAGGATTGGATGAGTTTCGATGATGCCGCCACCCCCAAATCCATATAGACTAAACTTCTTAAGGTTGGAGAATCTGAGCCTGAAAAGATGAAAGCCCAGCGATAACAACAGCCTGGGATAGCTGTAGGAGGGGGACCCACTCATTAGGAAGGGTATTTCTCTCCTTTAGCAGAGGTGGTTTCAGCTCCCTCCCTCTCAGCTGGCAGCCCACACAGGCAGGTTTAATTCTGGCTATTTGCTGCTAATGCCCAGGTCTGGAAGAGGAGCCCTCCTCCCTCCCCTCATCTTTACACATAGCCCCGGGAAAGCAATTGTTTCCCAACAAGCAGACTTGGATGGCAAGGCATAGCACGCCAGCACCCGTGGTCAGCACCTCCCCCTTGGCTCTGCTGCTCTCCCAGGACTCACAGTTGTTCTGCAAGCTCCTGGCAGAGGAGTCTCTCCATCACAGGTATGCCAAACTCCTGCTACCACCCATGGCTCCGGGCACTCTAATCTCCATAGAGGAACTGTCATTGCTCACAGCGACCAGGGCAGCCCACACCCAGTAACCCACATCCAAACTCGTGCTGGGACTCTGGGATTTGCTCCAGCAATTCTTTACTGGACAAAAGCATATGCAGGTACAGGGTGGCCCACCACATGGACACACACGGCACACACTGTGGGCACTAGGAACGCCCTTGGGCACTTGGTACCTCACCCAGCACACCCCTGTGGTGCCCAGGGCGGGCTGCCTGGGACAGAGAGTCCCACTGCCACCTCGTGGGTAAGGGACGCATCGCCTCTGCTTTGCCACCGGGCACAGCGGGCAGCAAACATCCTCCCTGCAAAATCCCAGGCCCTGCTGGAGAACAGGACCCGGAGAAACCTCAAAGTACCTGGCTTGGAGGGAGGAGGGAAGTCCACACATATCAGAGCTAGAGGCATCATGAATTAATCTGATCTTTCCCTGCCTGTCTCCATTCCTGCTCCCCTGGTTGACTGGGAAGAGAGGATGCTGCCACACAGGACGGGTGTCTGGCTGCAGTCACTCTGGACTGAGGGAAGAGTAGAAAGATTCACTGCCAACAGCCCAGGACCTGCTCCTACTCTCCTGGTCCCACCAAGGTGAACTGCAGCACCCCTTGAGGGCGTTGGCTGTCCAGGGACGGAGCCTCAGGAATTGAAATATCGGTCCCATGCAGAAGACTCATGGATGAGGCAAATCCATTAACTCCCTTCTGCTCTCAGTTAGCACCAGGTTGTTAAAAGAAGACTTCTGTACATTTTCAGCAGGATGGGCCACAGACAATGAAAACTGTGCTTCACTGTGCAGTCAGAGAAATAAGGAAGCTACAAATCTCCCCCACAGAGGGAATGAAGCAGTGAGCAGCTCCTCATGGCTTTGAGAAACCAGCCTACAGCAACTCCCAAAAGGAGGTCTGCAAACAGAGCACTATTGCCGAAACCCCTCTGAGTCTAGGACATCCCACCCCATAGATACAGAGGTGGTTCTGCTCTCTGCCTGCCCTGGCTGTAGAGCCTGCAGCTCCAGTTTGCACTGGCATAGTAAGGGGGAGTCCCTCAATCTCCCACGCCCCAAAGCACCTCCCTCTCTGCATCTCTGATTCTGGCCAGAGAGCCCCAGCAAACGCAGGGAGGGAGGGAGGGAGAGCTGCCCTTTAGCAGACCAGCGCAGCATCCTTGGTGCAACCCTGGCTGACATGAGTGGGGCACCATGGGGTGACACGCAGTGCCATGCTCCTGCATTCAGGACTGTAATGACCCGAGCAGTGGATGAGCAAATTGACCTCTGCCCTCCTGAGCTGCCAACAAGGCTGAAGCCAGCTCTGAGCTAGATCCAAAGAAGGAAAACAGTCTTAAAAGTCTATCTTCTGGGAAAGGTGTCCCTAGGCCCCATGCCAAGGCCAGAAGGGATTCACAGTCCCTTTGGTCTGCAAACCTGCAGTCTCCATGTCAGAGAGCAGAGGAGCCTCATCACAGTCCTGCACGACTCCAAAAAAGCAGCAGTGAGGAAGGAACATCCCTTTGACATCCCTCTCTGGCCTGCTGGGCAGGGGAACATCACTCCTGTGCTTTACTCCTATTTTTCTGCTTCCATATTTTGGACAAGCGGAACTTGTTCTTCTTCTTCTCTGGCTCCTGGCTCTCGAGAGATCCATCTGCAGGAGAATGAGCAGACACTGATCAGGTAGAGACCCACAGCCCCAATGCCACGCAGTGCTGCTCCGTAAGAGTAGAAAGGGCCCTTACCCAACTTCTGGATCATGTCTGCCAACATCTGGTCCTCCTCTTGTTCTCTATAATGGAACAGCATGGCATTAGAAAACTTTGCTGTGTGGTAGACACCGAAAAACATGTAAAGACTATGGTTATTCCCCCAGTCAGAAATGACTGACCTCCATAGCACACCCCAAGAAGGGTGCAGGAAAAAAAAACCAGTTAGAGGAGTCCTAGACATTAGCAAATTGCATCTGGTTCCCTTGAAAGCAAGGGCCAGTGTGGGGATTTCCAGACTGTGGCAGTCCAGCACTGCAGCAGGGAGGCCCTTCCCCCAGCTGGCCTAAGAATCGTCCGAGTCCACTGAGTTGTGAGACAACACCACAACCAAGAAGATGAATAAAGGTTGAGACACCAGTAGCCTGTGGTGCTGCAGAGGTGCTCGCATCAGGGACAAACACGCTGCTATCTCCTCATGCCTGGGCAAGGCCAGAGCCAAAAGCCTCGGCATTACTAGAATCCTCGAGCTGGAGTCGGTGCCCTGAGGTCAAGAAATGGAAGCTGCTCTCAGCAACAGGAGGCACAAATCCAGCTACTTGACACAGCAGTCTTCCTTTTAACTTGGGGAGGATCCAACTCTCAGCTACAGTTGTTCTGTTTCACTTGCTGCAGCAGACGAACACATTCCTGGCTTCATATTCCCAGAGTCCTCCTGCAGCTCCCGTGCTGCATCCATCCTCCCCATCTCCAGCCTCTCCCTCTCTTCCCCCTGCCTTCTACATTTTCACAGCCCTTGTCCTCAGAGCAGCATCAGCTTGAGAGGGCACTGAACATGGCTGCCGTCCGGATCTCAGTTTCTAACAGCTGTCAAGCAAGCAATGGCAGCAGCATTTAGGACAAGATGGTTGGTGACAGGTCACCACCCACCTCTCATGGAGCAGAAGTCGGGATTACAGCCTTTCATCCACCCCTACAGCCTGGGCAGCGGAAAAAGTACAATGGAAATCATCCCTGGTGTTGGCTCATCTCCCACCATCTGAGGACCCTCACCTGAGTCTGTCCTCATCCAGGCACTCCACAATACTATTCCGATCATTGACCGTGTTTAGGTACGACTGCAGCAGCTCCTTCTCTCGCTCCTTCTCCCTGGGTGTCTTCAGTTCCTCTGCACAAGACAAGGGAAGCTCATCTCACAGGTACAGGTGAGTACCTCCCTGCTGTGGCTCCTGCCTCCACCCTGCTCCAGCAAGTCCCTCTCACAGGCCCAAATTTTATTATCCTCATGCTCAGGGGCACATCTTACATCCCCTCAGAAAGTGCAGGTGGGTTGGATGTTATAGGGAGTCTGCACCTGACAGTTTGACAGTGCAGTCAGGAGAGATCTCCCAGGGAAACTTCGATCCCTGGCAGTGTCATTAAGATCTGAAGTACATCCCAGGGCTGGTGTGCAGAGTGGAGGGCTCCACACAGCAGGCGCCAGCAGGACTCTAAGTGCAGCCGGTCCTTACCTGGCTTGCTCATGAGGTGTCGCAGCTCCGTCTCAATGTTCCACTGCTGTTCCTCCAGCTTCTGCTGTTTCATCCTGGAAAGAACCACAGAAGTGATGAGTTACTGCCCCTCCATGCCCCAGGGCTGGACCCTTCTCATATCACGCTGAAGCGTCATCTCTGCGTTGCCCACCACCTGGGTAGGGACTGGTAGGTTGGGGGAAATCTTCCTCCATTGCACTTGTAAGGTTTCCCTCCCCACAAGTTCACCACAGACCCTGGGTGCTCATCAGTGCTCAAAGGCCCATCAGCTAATACCTCAGGAAGTTCTCCCAGAGATGTCCTCAAGGCCTCCCTCATCCCACCAATTGGCACACTATTTTTTGGGCTGCCATGCTCCCTATCCCTCCCTGCTTACTGCTCCCAGGTGAAGTGCACAAGCAGATGGGTGAATTTCTGGTTGTACTTACTTGTACATCAGCTCTGATTCCTGTCTGAGCAGCAGCTGTTTCTCATGGATTAGTTTGAACCAATCCACCATGAGGGCATCCTCAGACTCGTCTGCAAAGGAGACAAAGGGCAAGACACCTCCAGAAGCTGCATCAGTTCAGTTCCCCTTGACTCAAACACACAAATCACTTGAGGGAGAGCCTAGCATAAGTTATATTAGCCATAGCCAACCTCAAGTGAAAACAGATCATCTTTGGTACTCCTGAGTACAAGGGAAAGGATGCAGACCACCCCCTGCAGATTTAAGGAAGCTGCTCACAGATACTCTGCCACAGGGCACCCAGCTCATCTTCTATGTGGCTGGCCCAACTCTGCCATTCTGAATGAACTCACTAAGCCCTGCAAAATTGGAGCCAGCCATGACGGCCAGTCTGGCTTAGGATCCAAAAGCCAGATCAATAGCAGCCTTCCACTCCCCAAACTCCCTGATATTCAGCCAAATAAACAGAAGACCTTACTCAAACAATAGCTTAGGAAACAGCCAGAGAAGGTTCAAAATTCCCAGGGCTTTATCTTGCTATACCAGGTACGTTTGGCGACCTGCTGTCTTACATGTAGTGTTAGCTCCTAGAAATGGAGTCAAGAATGCCCAGGGGTAGGACACAAGCCTCACACTTCCCTACCCTAACAGAGCTGGCCCCCAGTCTCCCTTACCTCCCTCGCAGCCACGCAGCTGCTTCTCCAGATCCACTCCTTTCAATTCCAGCTCATCCAGCTGCTTCTCAATGTCACGCACCTTCTCCTGGATTTCCTCCTCAGGGACATAGTCTGGGTGCAGCTAGGAAAACAAATGTAGGAACAAATACAGCTTAGTGCCCTCAGACTGCCTGCTGAGGTCACAGCCGCAACAGAGGTGGGAAATGACATAAGGAGCCCGGCTGCAGAGCCATGTCCTGGATGAGCCAAATCAGCAGAGATGCAGCGCTGGCTGCTCACAACAGAGCGGTGGCCACTGCAATGTTACAGTGCTGTGATACATTCACTGTGAGGGATAAGATCTACCCACACTCAATCCACAGACATTCCCCCTCCTTTGTTGGGGAAGATTGTGTCTACCAGACTTTCGTTTGGCTCTGTCTTATTCCAGCCTCTGTTGTCCCCCCTGCATGGGAGATAACTGGCAGTCTCTCCATCTTGTTTCTGCCCCAGAGACTTTCACCCTTTCCCTGGTAATTCAAATAAACACTCCCAATAAGACAAACAGAGATACATCTGGGCAAGCATTCCAGCAGGATACCCAACAACCCCAGCCTGTTCCCCTTACACCTGGTTTCCAGCCATACCTTGGTTGGGGACACTGCTTCAGGGCTCTGGATGCTTTTCGGAACAGAAGGTTCAACTAGAAGGGAGAAAAAAACCCAAAAAACGCCACAACAAACTTTAAATAAGTTTGTGGTGTGGGACAGCACCTACACCACCACAGAGCACAACAGGTCCCTGTCACCCAACAGAGGGCACTGACGACACACATGCATTGGCACGCCTGACTAAGGCAAGAGATGTGTCCGCAGGAAAACAGCACAGCCTGATTTACTCCTCGTGGCTGGACACTCAGATACCCTCCAGTCACAGAGTGCTCCTTTCATCCCCAGGGCACAGGCACTCACCTAACTCAGGTGTCACTTGGGACCTTGCACCTGAGAATATTGACTTCCATGTTCATTCATTATCCTGTCAAAACTCAAAGATATTTATTGTGGCAAAAGCCACCCCTTATTAAGCTTCCAAAGGGTAGAACAGAAATACTGAGTTACTGTTGCAGGGAACACCAAGATACACTTAAAAATGCCCCTCTAGTGCTCTTGTACAAAGAAGTATCAGTAAATACTGATGAAACAAAGATGGTCTAGGGGACCTTAGCATAGGTCTCAGGAAACTAAGGTTCAATGCCTTCCACAAAACACTTCCTAGGTGAGAAGTCCCTTAGGCCCCACTACACAGCATTATTTAGGCCCTGGACACCTATTAAAATCAATCCTTAAGCAATGTGTATTTGTTCCACTGTGCCTCAGCTTCCTCTGCCCAACTGTGCTGCAAGGATAACTACAGAAGAGTGTGAGGTATTTGGATACCCGAGGGGTTGGGCTGGATAATTACCACAGAGAGAGAACAGAGGTGTACGTGGATGATGTGATAAGGAAGGAAAACTCTAGTATCAAAAGAGCAGGGCTGTAAGAAAGGCAGCAGCAGTGCCGGCTCAGCGTACACAAGGAGAAACACAGGACAGACAGACTAGGGGAGCCCTCTGAGAGTCTCTGGCAATTGGTGCTGACTCGAGGAAGAGCTCAAGGACAGCTCTCCAATTGTCCTTGCTCTATTGCATTTTCTAGGAAGACTGTAAAAGGAGAAGATGCTGGATGTGGCAATCACCTTGTCCTTGCACTGCTGGCCTCTGTCAGGGTACTCTTCCCTCTGGCTGCTGCTGGTTTGCTGCCCTGTACACTACCTGCGACTCGCACTTCTCTTAAAGGTTCCTCCAAGAGCGACTTAGCCTGCCACGAGCTGTCTGCTGCTACTGTCTGAGCAACACCTCCCCTCCCAGCTCAGCCCTGCATCTCCAGGCTCCTTCTGAGTGATCTCTGCAGCACCTCCAACCAAGGCAGAAAGCTGCACCACTGATCATGAGAAGGCCAAGGTCACTGGAGGGGAACAGCTAGTAAAATGACACACTCCTGACCAGCCCAGGGGCTGGTATCACCAGATATCCTCAAGTTCTGTCTTGACAGACACAGGATGGGTTGGCTGCTTGCCTGCAAACTGGAAGTAGGACAGTTGGCAAGAAAACCCTGGAGCCTCCTTTCTCAACAGAAAACACTACCTAGGCCAAAGAAAATGAATGATCTACAGAAATGCTTGCCATCCACAGCCTCACACACAGAATTAAGGGCAGGAATGGTAGCTGACTGTTCACAGTGTCTCTCTGAGTGCTGAGGTAAAGACCTATACAGAAGAGCAACAAGTCTGTCCTTAACCCACAGGCTGCCAAGTGACTGCAGCAAGAGAACAACCTTGCAGATGGCATACTTGCACACATGTGAAAAATGGGGGGAGACTGCTGGGAAAGTTGCCCATAGCGGGCACTCCCCAACAGCAATCATTAAGCTTTAGAAAGACGGATATAAAACCAGCCTCCCTTATCTTAACAGCTCACTTCCTGTGAAAGATGTAATGCTGAACCTTGTGGCTGAGTCTGAGGAAAAAGGAGATGGAAAGTTTTGGGAAAATGATGGCAGTGGAGGCATGCTAAACTTTTAAACAACACAATTGGAGTTTGAATACTTCATAGTTGTCAGAGGTGCAGGCTACGGACAATGCTGGAACCAGCTAACAAATACTAAAGCGTGAGGCCACTGAGCCATCGGGACCCATCCTGCTTGCTCTGAGACAAACATCAGAATCAGGGCTGAGCCCTGCTGTGAGGACCTTCTAGTCCAAACAGATAAGACAGAGCCAGATGGGGTAAGGAAAGGGGAGAACAAACAAGCCAAGCAAATAGGACAGCAGCAAACATCAGGTTAGTTACAGAAAATTTCATTTGCATTGTGGTGGGATATGTAGGAGCAAGAACAACTGGGCAAAGGAGGAGAGGTACAAAGTAAAGCTGTGGTTGAACAGACAGGAGTAAGAAACTGGATTAAGGGTAGGGACAAACTGGTCAGAACTGGTCAGGACATCTTTGAAAGTCCAAGAAGCAGCAGCCTTGGCTGCTGCTACCAGGGGTCCTGCCAGCTGGAGTCTCTGGCGGACAGTTCTCTGCATTCCTTTCATTTCCCAAAGCCACTCAACTGGAGCAGAACAGAGACATCAACTAGATCCCAGTTCCCCGAATTAGGAGATGGTCCTCTTCATAGCTTTGAGACTAAAGAATGACAGGGCAGTGACCTTGACAAATCCCTATTTTAATTTCTTCCCTTCCCACTGAATTCTCTGGCCTGGCTGGTTCCTGCTTAGGCTAAGCTGGCTAATAAAAAGTAGTGACACAGATTTTTTCCCCAATGACAACAGCCACAGGCTTAGCCATAGAAAACTTGGGGACACATCTCCCATATTGACGACTCAGGCTGTCCCCTGACAGTGCAGAGGAGAGAGTGCCTTTAAGCAGGCAGAAGAGACCTTACATGTGATAGTGCTTTTCTTCAACTGGTTGCCCTCTTCCTCCTTCTTGGCAGAGCCCCCAGGGTCTTCCCAGCCTTGCTTTGAATTCTGACAGCTCCTGATAAGATCTGAGCTCGGAATCAACTTCTTCTTCATGAATCCACCAGATGAAGCTGGATTAAGAAGCACAGACAGGTTTTGGGTAAGAAATTTCAACCCTCATCTCATAAAAATCCCTTTATTGCCCAGCATCTCTGGCACTCGCTACTAGCCACCTTCATTTCTAGTCCTAGTTCTCCTATCTTGATGATAGCAAGGGGTGCAAGCCCAAAGGAAGCAGGGAGAAACCACCGATTACAAGGCCAGAGTATGAGAGAAGGGTAGAGGAGAAGAATAAATGGTTGGGAACCATCACCAGGACTTCTCACCATTACACATTTGTGCAAGAGAGAGTAAGGGAAATCTTGCTAGCTGTCTTGCAGAAGAAGGGCACCCTGTGAAGACCGAGTCCCTCTCCTTGGGGAAGGACGGCTCTCCAAATAAAGTCACCACAGGGCGAAAGCAGATGCAGAGAGCAAAAATCCCTGAAAGCAAGGCACAATCTCCACCAACATATTCCTTATATGTGCCTTGCAGCACTAATGCCTGTCCCCTGCCTGACTAGCAAAATGAAGGCAAAGCTTAATCCTTCATACCAGAGTCCTGCTTTGCTGATGGGACTACTAATGGACTTGAGTTTGTCTCCTTGTGTGCTGGGCTCCCTGTTCCCACCTGGGAGTTATCAGCAGGTTTCTTAGAGCCACCTTGGTCTCTGCAAAGAAGAAAGAAAAAGGTAGGAAACTATCCCTCTTGCAGAATCGTCCACAGAAGGGTTCTGGACATCCTGGGCTGGATCTCCACCTGGGATGGTCACACCTTCCTAATCAGAATCCAGCAATTTGAAATATGCTTTCCCTCTGCAGAAATGAAAGCCTTTGCCTCTTCCATGAAATTGTTGAAAACAGAATCATTAAAACACAGGTCTTCCCTCCTATGTGCACACAGACCTGCAGCAACAAACACAGCTGCAGACAGGGACATCCCCATTCACTTGTCACAGAGATCCATCAGCTCCAAGACACTCACTTGCTGGCTACAGGCTTCAACCGAGATCTCCACTCTGCTGGGCTCTCAGACCTGTCTTCACCAACATTCATGCTTCCTAAAGGAAGGGACATAGCAAGATGGTATCAGATCCAATAAAAAGAAACAAGTCAAATTTTTGTCTCAGGAGGATCTTAAGAGATAAGCCATGCACGGGGGTAGATATTGTGATGTTATTGCAGCAAACCAGCACCAGTTCAACAAGTTTAACATGGACAGATTCACATACAATAGGTAGTAAATAACCTTGGTGGCATTTTGCCCGATTCGGCTCAAATGCGTTAAACCCTGCACAGCTACAGAAACACAGCCACAGTGTAAATGAACAGGCATGTTCGACAGCAATATAATACAAACAGCTCAGATCTCAGAGTCCAAAGGATGGGGCAGGAAGTGGGGGGAGACAAAACACCCACAAGCTCACAGCAAATTGCAGACAGATACTGCTTCTGGCCCCCAAAAAAAGACAGGCCATCTGGAAGTGGTTGAGACACTGTGTACCCCCAGAACATCATCCCTCACCCACTGCTCAGTCACCCTGGTCACCTTGGTTCAAAACAGACAAGGAGGCTGGGTAAGCCCCAACTCCAATCACTAAATCACCCTGAAGTTCTGGCAAGGTCTCCCATCTGGCAAAGTCTACCTAAGCCTCTGAAATCCACCATAATCCCAATATTTGATGACAGCTAGTACAACTTCAAATACCTGGAGATCCTCAGAGAACTCACCGTACTAGAAGGAGCAATTGCACAGGGACAAATGGAGGTGTGTTGAGCCCCAGAACTCAGAAAACCCTTATGTGGTGGTACAGACAGAAAGCAGAGGAGTCACTGACATACTCATTGTACTGGTCCAAGAGAAAGGCATAAAGTTGGCATGCTGTGCGTGAATCAGTCATCCTCACCTTTGATGCCTTTCGACTCTGGCTTGTGCACAGAGTCAACAGGTTTGCTGGCAGCCTGGCTCTTGGGCAGAGGCTCTGTAATCTTTTCCTGGTTTAGTGCTGTGTACCCTGTTTTGCTGGGCTGTGCTTTTGGGGCTGGACTCTGCCACTGAGAACTGGTGGGAGAAAACTTGTCACTGCAAAAAAGAAGAACCTAGTGAGTCTTTTTGAAAGGATGGACCTTTTTATTGGCCTCTGTTCCAAAGACTTGGATGAGTCCCTCTACATGTCTTTAAGTCTCAGCCACAAAAGCAGTCAGGGAAAAAGGAAGAAAGATGCAGGGGCTCCTCCAAGGTATCCCAAGGATCATCTTGGGAGTAAAAAGGGAAAGAGAAACAGTACTTACCTGCTGGATGCTGAGGAGCCAACAGAACTGAGTCTTCCTGGGTTGTTTGGAGACGTGTTTGATCCAGCCAGAGCCTGTATAATATGGTTACGTGCCCGATCCTTCTCAGCACTCACTGCACTGACCTCAGTAGTGGTTCTGGCAGAGGCAGTTTTACCAGGGCCATGAGAAGAAGGGACTTGTTTTTTAGTGTCAGAGGTTTTATTGCTGGATGACTCTAATGACCGAAAAAAATTTTCTCGGGCTTGCTGTGTTTTTGTTGTGGAGGTTGTCCAAAGAGGCCCTGATGGGGTACCTTCACAGTGATCTGTTTTATTTCCCAATGGGGTACCTTTGCAATCTGATTTATTTACAGCTGAAGAGGACCATGGAGTATTTACACTTTTGAAGCCAGAGCTTCCAGAAGATGAAACAGATGGCTTGGTTGAATTAGCAAGGCCTTCCTGGCTGGGTTTCTTCAACACCTGCTCCAGTTTCTTGGGTTCTGCTGCTTTCTGGAACGCCCTGGCAGCGGTAGGGGCTGGGGTACTCTCAGGTTTGTTCCCGGTGCTGCGAAGACCAGAGATCTGGACATTGTCTGGCTGCTGGTGGCTGGTACAGATGAACGTACCGGGCTCAGACCCAGCTTTGTAGCTTCCAGGAAGAAGCACGTTCCAACACTGCCTGCACCTGTGGATACAAAAGTCTCAGAAAACATCCTCCAGAGCCCTGGAAGGCCACTGATACACAGCTGAGAGCGCAGGCACAATTCCACCATCAGCACAGGGAGGGTGAAGGTACCAAACTGGCAGTGAGCAGACCCCACGTGCACATTCCTCAAGCACCAAAACAGGAGCTGCTGATAGCGCGGCCTGAAGTAGGAAAGGTGCGGATGAAAACAGACCTGTGCAAAGAGTTTTCCCTATACACGGGTCAAGAGCAGGCCCAGGCTGCCTCCACTCTGACAAGAACATCCTCCATCACTTTGAGTGCCTCACACCGCTCTCCCTCCAGTCCCAAAGGAATGAGGCTGCCCCTCTGCGACCCACAGGCCTGTGCCCCCACTTTGAAGAGCTGTACCTGAAGCAGTTCCTGTGATAGAGCTTCCCATCTACCAAGTAGCGCTGCACCAGGTGCACATGGTTCCCGCAGATACCACAGCTGCTGCTAGGGATGTTCCCGCTCTCTGCCAGGACCCCTTTCTGTGGGGAAAGTAGCAGGTGAGCAGGCAGCACTGTGGCCCTGCGTACAGCTACGAATCTCCCAGGTAAGCGAGAGTTTGACATGCACAGCCAGTTGGCTAGGACAGAGAAGTGATATCCAGAAAATCCCTGCTCCCACTAACCCCACATTCATACAAAGTGGAACAGCCCTCAGGAGGATAGAGTAAGGGGGAGTTGTTCCCACAAAGCCAGAGGACCAGGGTGTTTTGTCCATCTGTGGGAAACTGAAGTGCAAAGGTCTCTGATTTGAATTAGCTGGGAAAGGTCCTTACCCTTTTGAGAGAGGAGCTTCCTTTCTTCCACCCTGTTTTTGTCCCTACTTTGCTTTGAAACTGTTTCCAAGAATTTAATCAATGTTTTCTAGCACAAATAATACATTCTGTTAAAAATCTCCATCCCCAAGACCTAGAAACAGCATGGCCATATCCTAAGACAACCATGTCCTATTCACCAGTAGATAAATCCCAGCTGAATGATGGCTTTCCAATGACTCCCACCTGAATCTGTCAGTAACCAGACCTCTGGATTAAATCCCCCATAGCATAAAATTTAGGGACTAAGTCCTTACCACTAGGAGCCTTGAATTAGCATAATACTGTCTAGCTCACTGAACAGATTTAAGGTTTAAAGAGCACCCCAAAACACATTTCTTACCGTGGTGACTGGGGAGGTTTCTTTTGGCTTAGCTCTAGCTGGTGGGTGGGCAGGAGGCAGTTTTGGTGGCACTGGCTTAGCAGGCTCTGAAACAGCTTTCTTCCCGAGAGGCTGCCCCTGAGGTTCAGAGGAAGGACGCTTGATTCCAGCCATGCCTCCAACTGGAAGAAAGGAAGAAGGGTAGATTTTAAGGAAACATAAGAAAAACCCATGAGCTTAGGAGTCATTTACAATAGAAGATCCAGAGGTGCCTGATGGATAATATGCAAAGCATACAAGGGAACACAGGCTTCCTTCATAAGCAGTTCTGTAGTGGAGTGAGAGGCAAAAGTAGACAAGTGAATTTTACCAACACACACTGAAATCATCTGGTAGCTGAAATTGCCGATTTTTTTTCTTCTCAGGAAATTCCATGGAGGGGACTGAAAAAAGTGGAAAAATACAAAACACCATCCATCAATGGTGTGAACGAGACCTTGGGTTTGTACCTGGCCCACAGTTTGGCTGAAATTAATCACTACTGAAACAGGCACTGCTGTTAGGTATTACAGCTAAAGGACTGAAACATGGAAGGTTTGCTTCATTCAAGTTGCTGTGCTCCAGACTTCCTACACACCCTGAACCTTCACTGCTGCAGGTGTCCACCCCACATCCCAGCTGGGACTCTCATGGAGCAAACAGGCTTGTTGAATGCAGAAGTGACCACTAAAAATGGGTAATTCTGTGACAGAGACTTGGAGGTGCCATGGCGGTGCTGATGCAGAAACCAACAGGACTTGCCACAAGAAGCCTACAAATGCCCAGTCCTCTTTTCTTTGCAGACAAAAGAGAAACCCTCTAAATTCACAACAAGTGGAAAAAAGAGAATCCCCAACACACTTCGGCCGAGCAAAGAATGATGCCCCGTGCCCTGGGATGTGCAGGGGGACTTCCCTGGGAAATAAGGCTTCATACACAGTTCTTGCAGACGAGACCCCTCACCTGTCTCACAGGGATGTTATTTTTGCACCGCTTCCTATTCTGAATGAGATGTCTCTGTATTCCTTGTGGGATATTTGAGCCACAGATTTGCTTCAAGAGTGACCAATTAAATGACCACTCGTCTGAAAAGAGATTATACCCTTTTTGGTAAACACAGAGGGAGTCTGGGCAGTGTGTAGGGAGCAGAGAGGAAGCCCAGTTCCCAGCAGTCTTCTCTCAAGAAAGCTAGCTATCCAAATAAACAGCCAGGGCTCTTTTACCGCAGCAACCAGCGGACTGGTGACAGCCAACCCAGCAAATGGTTTAGACTCGGGCTGCCCCCTCACTTCCCACTTGTGCCATTTATTGAGTTCCCAAAGCCCAGCACAAAGATGGGTGGTTTCAGCTCTGCTCTTCTGTAAACACCTGACCTCAATAAAATATTGGCTGCTGGCCCTCTCTGGCCTCCTGTGTCCTGCTTATTTCATGGTTCTGCTGGAGCCCATTCGAAGGGCACGACTATGGTATTAGGAGTCTGCTTGGTGTCAGAGGGCACATTCCTGGCTGGGCTCATTTTCAGACACACACACTCACCCCAGCAACAGGAATGCAACCAGAGCGTTTTGTGGGACACTAGAGAGTATAAAAATGTGCTGTGCTTGATGACGTGGTAGGCAAGATGCTGGGGGGGAGGGGATAAAGACCTCAAACTGACCCAGATTCCCACCACTTGGCACAAACACAATGGAATTTGTTTGACTTCAATCAGAATGGTTTTAAAACAAGAAATAAAAAATGAAGAGGGGGGAAGGAAGAGGTTGTAGAGGGAGAGAAAAAGCATGCTTAAATGTGTAAACAGGTGGAGAAGGGGGAAGAGTTTAGACACTAAAGGCAGCTCTCAGAGTGAATTGTGCTTTCTTTCCAAGATGTAGGACATTTTCAATACATATCTGTCTTCTCCATCTAGATTCACCTTAACCAGTTAAGTCATTCATGTCCCACTTCCTAAAGTTTCCTCTGGAGGAACCTGTGAAATTGGTTTATCGTATTATTTCATTTTGTATGAGCTTAAAGCCAGATATAAACCAAGTCTACAATAATGCTCCTGTGAGCCCAGATAAACTCTCCTGTATGTGAATATAATGCCTTGGCAGCTCTGTGGCCTGTTTTATGTTTGAAAGAATTGCTATCACAATTATGTCAGTTAAGGGCATCATTTTCTTCTACTTCCTTCTATCAGTACTGCTGTACTGTACAAGCCCTACCATGGATGCTGTTACATTGGCACAGCCTCACAGACAAGCTCAGCCTTGCTAGACTCTGTGTTCTCACCAGCCCTCTGGTGTGGCAAGGACTGGAGCAGGGATGGAGGTGCTCGAGAAAGGAAAGCTGAAGTGGGGACCCTTCACTGCTCCTGTCTGGCTGAACCATAAGAAATTTTAGACTGTATATTAAATTTTAACGCACCAGTTTTAAAGACGAGGCATGGCCCTGTGTTCTTCCAAAAGCACTGGTGCTACTGTAGGCTAGTGTGTAAAGAGTTCAGATCCTCCATTGAAATAGTTCTGGTACCAAAAGGCCTCTGTGCAGTCTATTTTGCTTTTCCAAGCTTGTTAGGAGGCAAGGGAAAAGCATAAAATTAAGCCCCGATCTTTCCCTCCCCTCCAGGGAATATGGTACTTACTAGGGGACCGTCCATGGAAGTAGTTATAATACTGGGAAACATAGGTGAGGATGCTCAGCCTGTCTGGTACCCTCAGAGCAACCATATCCTCTGCATCCAGCAAGGCTGGTATCCCCAGCTCCTCCTCCNAAAAAAAAAAAAAAAAAAAAAAAAAAAGGGTCTTGTCCAGCCCAGGCAGCAGAGCTGCTCTTCATCAGAAGTAAAAAACTTCACTGCAAACAGTCCCACTAGAATAATAACTCTACTGGGGAACAGCTGTACCAGTTTAACTCCTACATCATACGGCCATTGCAGGAACCAATGGAGTCATGGCTTCCAGCCATCGCATTGAGAAATTCAGGCAGAGCGCCAAAAATCTGGCCTGGCAAGCTGGCCGTAGCTCACTGCACAGGAACTCACCTGGGCTTCCCATGCTCTTCGTCGAGCCTGCCTCTATCTGGATATGCACAGCTGTGGAGAGCAAGGCCTGGCAGAAGGGGATGTGTCAGTCCAGGCTGGCAGACTCGCTTCCAGGCTTCCAGCCCAACCTGGAGCGCTCCCCAATTAACGGTGCGCTGGTAGGTGTTTGCAGGCAGCTTTCTATCTCCGAGTGCTGGGCAAGTGTTAACGCTTCCTGCCTACTGTCTGCTCTTCCCCATCTGAAAATGGGGAAGTCTTGCGCTGCAGGAGGGAGCTCTCTCTCCCAAACTAGAGAGGGGGAAGAGAGGAATAATGCGGAAGAATTCCTGATACCTAGCTCCCTTCCAGCTTAACCATTTCCATGCTGCCTAACATGTATTTGGGGCAAATATTCCTCTTTGTGGTCCCCTCTGCTTTGAAACTGCAGGATCAAAGTCAGGTAAAGGAGCGACAAGCTATTTTGTTTTGCCTCTGAACAAGAGCCTTTACTAGAGGATGAAAAAAATGCAACATCCATAAAGCAACTTTGTCCTTGCTCAACTCAGTGTAGGGCTTTTACTAGGGACTTTCTCCAGCCCTCTTCCTTCCTGGCTTATAGGAAAAAGTCCTTTCCCTCCCCCTTTGGAGCACCTCCTTTGAAATGCCAACACAGCAAAGGAAAACAGCACTTGCAGTAGCGGAGGCACAAGGAAGGCTACTGCTGAACCCCACAGCGAAATGGTTAAAGAAAGACTTGAATATATTAAAACCCTCCACATCTGACCTCTGGCACAGACACACAACAGTGTTGGTGTATAAGCCAACTATTCCTGCTTAGAAGAAACAAACAGCCATTATTTTTTAGCAAGATAATTACCATTTTTTTCCATTGGGTGTCCCAACAAAAATGTAACTGAGCTGACATTAAGCATACTTTCAGCCAGTTACCTCCGGCTGCATCATCCCAGCTGCCAGGCCAGCCTGGCGCTCGCCTGTCTTGTAACCTGGTACTTAATATATTCTTTGGAGTGTTCCCCATCACACTGACTGCACAACTGGTCTGGCCAGTGGGGTTTTGCTGCTGGACATTCCCGGTGTGCAGTCTGGCGGGAACGCAGGCCATGCCACCTCCTGCCAGACTGTGCCATAGGTGAGACCAGTGTAACAGGCACAGAACAAGTGTGAGGGGCTGCCTGGACCACAAAGAGGAGGATGCTCTATGCACACAACTGGTTTGGCCAGAATCATGTGAGCGATGCAGAGAGCAGCATTAGGATGTAGCATTCCCTGTGCCTACAGCATCCTCGTGTTCCTGGGAACTGCTCTTGCCTAGAGATCCAACAAGATCACCACCTAACATGGCCCAGTTGCCCTTCTCCTCTACCTGCCTGCCCAGGCTGTCTTTTAAAGAGGCAACATGTTATTTCTGCGTAACATTGTTCATCAGTGCAGCTCCAAGTGCTTTATGAAAGAGTTAAGTGTCACTGCTCTCATTCCACATAGAGGAGGCAAAGTGATACGCCCAAGGCCATCTGAGCTGGCCAGGCACAGCTTTCCTCTGACATCGACATACCACTGTATCAGCTACACCACACCACCATCCATTAGCACTGAAAGAACTGGATGCAAGGTCTCTAGAAACCTTTCTCATCTTTATATATTTTTGAAATCTTTACCGAAAAAATGCCACCAACTGAAATTTTTCCAGGATTTGGGGTTGTTTTTATTGGCACTTGAGAAGTGACACATTCTTCCTTGGCAGAAGACCTTATATAGCAAATTGCAGCCCAAACTAGATTTTTTTAGTTGAATAATATAGCCCCTCAAAAGAAGTTATTGAATAGTGAGACATCAAGGAGGGTCTGAACAATAGCAGAGGAATAGTGCTGGGAGAAATCAGACCCACTCGTATCCAAGGGCAGCCAGAGGAAGAAAGTGTAGGAGCTAGGATGAAGAGCAGTCTGAGGTGGGAGGCCAGCCCAGGAGCCCACAGGGAGATGGAGGAGTCAACCTCACTCACAGCAGAGCCAAGGCAGCAGCATACCAGTAGTGAAAGGGCAACATAGACAAGTCATCCTACAGCAGGTGGAATAAGGAAGAGAGAGCAAAATAAAGGACATGAAAAAGAAACTAAGAAACGGAGGGAGGAGGCGGGGGGAAACACAGGCTGCAACAAAGGAGGGGAGCAACTCTTTATGAGAGGCACAAAGAAGCTTTTCATTAATAAAAGCAGTGGAGACGGCTTGTACAGCTCATTTCTCAGAGACAAGCAAAGTTGCCAGCAGAGCAGACACCATCAGCCCATCTGGGGAAGGAGCAACACACAGGGCTTCACAGCATTCTGGCTGGGATGACTGTCCATAGCAAAGAGGCCCTGACGCTTGCCAAATACCTAACCTGACGGGCAAAAACGCTTGGTCTGAACCTCACCTAGAGGAGAGGAACACACAGGGCTGAACCCCAGAGAGTGTGAATAACCGCTCACACACTGCGGCCCCAGCTTGAGGAGAGGGGGGTCCGTCACAGGCACTGTGAACACCGCTGGGGTCGAAGGGGAGCGGAAGCTAAGGAGTGTGGAAGGGCGAGTTTAGCTCTCCTGGAGGCAAGGACCACCTCAGACGGTTCACTGCATCAGAGGATGTCATTCCTCCAGTCCAGACAAGAGTAAGTTGCCGTGGTTCGTTCGCATCCCGAGCTCCTGCCAAGCAGCCATGAAGCTGTGTGGAGCGATGTCAAGGCAAAAAAAAGCATTTTAATCTGCTGCCTCTCTCTTTGCGAGGGAGAGAGGGAGGAAAAAATCCTTCCTTGGACCACTAAGCCCATGCTTGAATCCAGTGCAGAAGGGGCTTGGCCTGCCCAACTTCTACTTTCTTCATGGAGAGAACAAGAGAAACTGAAATCCCATCCTGGAGTGAAGTGTCCAGGCAGGATGAGGTTTTAGGACATCTCCACCTTCCAGCAGCCTTCATTCCCTGCACTGGGAACGAGCAGAAGTGGGGGGAGACTCCCTATGCTTCCCCTCTCACATCAGCTGCCTCCCAGCTCCTGCTCCATCCCTCAGAAGCATCACGTACTCAACATGTCCATGCCCATGTCTTGACCTCCAGCACCTCTGTACAAGTTCCTGCTGCCACAGGACACACTGGACACACACACTGCTGTGCAGCCAGCGAAGAAGTGTGAGCTGTCTGAGGGTGCTTTCAAGCAGCTAGCAAGCCTGGACATTGCTGTTCAAATCAGGTGGTTGGATGCACGCAGAATAAGGCAAAGGATTTGAATACAGCACACTCAGCACACTGCATCTGCAGGGTTTCTGTTGCTAAACCACATAAGCAAGGTGCCAGGTCATAGACTAGACCAAAAGTAAAACATTAAAAGTCACTTACCAACTTGTTGTTTTCGTACACATTTTCTTTACTGAGGGAGTTGAAGTTTCTGAAACATAGAAAGAAGAAAAAAATCTCAGGTTGGTGATGCAGAGCAAGCTGCTTCACTTCCAGCTTCTCGAACCTCTCTGAGCCTCACTGGTTTGGGGGACAGAGCACCTCCTCCCACCCTGCCTTCTCAGAGACACTCTGGAGGGAGCAGCGTGGCAGATCTCGTCACAGACCCGCTGCACCTCCCAGGACAGAGACATGCAGAAGACGCAGCAGGCACAGCCATCTGCCCACAGGCAGCACAACACATTTTTGGCACATGTACCCTTGCAGGGCTGACTCCTGCAGCCTCCCGTGGACAGGACGTGCTGATGCCAAAACATCCCATGCAGATTCACAGGTTTTGCCGAGACAGCCAGGAGCAACCTCTAACTCATGGTGTGGGTTTTTTCCCCAAAAAAGCCTTGCTCCTCTCCCACCTCAAAAAGATACACTGATGCCTGCCAGCCAGATTTGCAACGCTCTCTCCCTGGAAGTACTTTCCAAACAGCCACATCCATGCTCTTCTCCTGTCTTGCAAGTTGTCTCCACACAGAGAGACCTCACAGCCCTGAGAAGGTGTGGATACCTCGGATACTGCAGGTATCGCACACTTCTGACACACCGTATCCTCTGATCTCAGAAGCTGCTGATGCCACCAGCACGCAAGTTCCGGTTTCAAATCCTCTTTTCTTCTCTGGCAGAGCTCCACAAAACCAGCACCAGGAATCTGCCTGGGAAATACCTCTGCCCACAACACAATACTGTGGCTGAGAACACTAAAGTTGCCTATAGAAGTCTTATTCTCCTTTCCCTAGGGCTGTCACTTTTGATTTGTAATCATAACCAATAACTGAAAAGGAAGAGACAATTATTTTTTGCAGTTACAAGCCAAAGTCAACAATCCTTCTTCCTTTCTGCTGTCCCCGGACATCACCTCCCTCTTCCCCTCTCCCCAGACTTGCTCTCCCCCTCTCTGGTCCAACCCAGATGCCACCTCTCTCTGCGCTGTGCTCGGAACTCAGAAACTGGGACCCGGCAGGACAGGCAAGAAAGCACGGGGGAGAGTGAGCTTGTGCTATTGGAAGTAGAGCTGCAACACAGCGTGCTTTCTCACCCACAGCAGAGCGTGTCCCTCACTTAGGAAACAGCCACTGTCAGCTTTGTTTTAAACTGACTGTCACTTGCTAAACTGGGGATACAAAACTGACCATTGGCTGGCAGCCCTGCTCTCCAACATGGCTTCCTTCTGCCCAGGCAGGCGGGCAGGGTCAATTCCTTTCTGATAACCCAGTTTCACTTTACAATCCATGTAGCTGGCACACAGCTAAGCAAAAGGCTGATATCAGAGAGGAAATTCTCAGTGATAAACAGAAAAAACTACAGCACCAACTTTGCATTTTTGTACGTAGCACCTTTATAACCAATGTGGACCTACCCTTGTTAGTCAGTCCCTCACCTCTGAGAGGAGTCAGGATAACCGTGTGAAAGCCAGGGCAAAGCTGGCTTGCAGCGACCTATTCATGAGACAAACACATGATCTGTATCGCAGCAGGGGAACTTTTTCCATGACTTGTAAAAACAAGGAGCAAGCCAGGTCCTTTATCTACTTAGTACAGAAAGTGGAGCATTACATTATAAATGAGAGGGGCATTCAAACAGGTTTGTGCATCATGCCACTGCCTATGCCTCCTCCCTGCTTCCCGCATCGGGTATTGCTATGTGGGATAAGGAGAGAACAAACGACAGATAAGACCCAAGGGTCAAACTCCCCCAAGAAGCACATAAAGACAAGGCACATCCCAACTCTAAATCATATACTCTCCTTCCTGTGCAAAATCAAAGGGACTTGCAGAGGTTTTTCTTGAAGCAGTGCTCCTGCCTGGAGATTTCCCTTCCCTGAGACAATGGATTAAAAAGAGCAACAAAAATAATCACAAGCCAAAAAAGTTTCAGTGAAACAATAGATACAATCATCCTGGTTTGTATCAGGCAAGAAAATCAGCTATTTTAAGAGCCAGCTGAAGGAGGTGATTGCAGCTCTCTGCTTCACTCCCGGTTCTTCTCCCAAATAAAGTCTCTGTAGCAGGGACATCCTGAACGCAGGAAAACACCTGCAAGAGCAAAGGGGAGTTCCAGCTTCCTCGATCATGCTGACACGTAAGACATAACATACTGGAGTTACTTATTTATTGTCAGTCAGTCACCTTCAGCCACACTGAATGCTGTTTGCTATGGCAGTGTGTGAGCAGCTTCACACTGCGTGGCATGTAAGACATACCTAAAAACCCAAATCTCTTGATGGTGAATATCTTAAATCCCCTTCTGTTCCCCAAAGGAGAGTGCAAACAACCAGGTTACTTGGTCATTTCAAGAGCCTCCTGCCCTTTCAGCATCACTCCTTCCCTGGCTAGTCTGGTTAACTGCTTACATATAATATTTCTTTTGGAAATTGATCTTGCTGGTGCATCTCCTATCTTGGAATGTCAAAGCTGTCTGACCAATGTAATCCTAAGAAAGCAAAGCTAATACAAATGGAGAAGTAGGAGTTCTCCGCTGAGAAAACATAGGCAACTGAATTAATTGGAGGAGGTGGGAAATATAAATCTGACCCAAGAGAGGGCCTCCAGTGTTAGAAACAAATCAGAGTGGAGTTCACTAGCACAGGAATAGAAGTGAAGTTTTTAGCTCCCAAAAAAATCCTTCTCTTAGCAAAAAGTGGCTGAGTATTTCTCATGCCCACAAATCTCCGTGACCACCCACTGCTCCAGCTGCACAGACCCAGCACTCACAAAGCACGCCACGGTCCTTTGCAAGCACATGTGCTTCCGTAGGAAGAATCTCTGCTGCTGCTGCAAGCACTAACTTGGTTGGAAACTTGACCTTGGAGCAGACTGAGCAAAAAAAAAAATCCCAGAGCCATGATGGTACAAAAAAAGCTTCTGCTTCTCAGCCCCTTTTTACTATTTTCTCTATAGACAATAGGATATCTGCAGTCAAAAGAATCACCAAAAAAGAGTGAAGCACCCTTTGCCAGCTCACAGTCCTTGAACAGAGGGTTCAAATCCAGCATGCTCTGCTGGGAACAGGACTTTTCAGCTGGAGGTGCACACAACCTGGGGAGAGGGGACAGGGCTGGGAGTCCCAGGTGGAAGATGTCCCCCATGCACTCATCCTCCTCTCAGCAATGCCTGCTCCACACTGCTCTGGTCTTGCTGGTGAGCTGCAGTGTGCTGCTGGGGGTGACTAACAACAGACGAGACTCCCTGACCCCAGAACCATCCTCCCCTCGCTTACACCTGTCACACAAACCACAACCCCATGGAGGCCAAGCAGGGGGCAGCTCTGCTTCACCCCAGCCTTTTGCTAAGGAGATGGAGACTACAGGCAACCTGTCCTCAGCACGGCCAGGGCCCTCCCTGTCCATATTGGTGACTGTCGTCCTCATCCTGCCCCACTGAGCTGACAGTGGCCCAGGAAATGCTGCTAGAGGAATGGGCACCAGCTGCTGCTCAGCCACCAAGGGGGATTTCACAACCAGTCAATTCCCAGAATGCTGCGCTGAACACCACCTCACAGTCTGGGAAAGGGAGAGATCCCGGACGAAGAGAAGGAGCTTAATCAAAACCTTTTGTCGACATCTGGCATTAACATCTGAGCAAGTGTGCACGGCTTCCCTGCTTCTTCTAACTCACTTATCAGGCCAAGGCCACTAAAACCGTGGCCGGAGCTTGCACAGCCATCGCCATCACGTGCGGCAGCTGCCAACATCAGCCTTCTGCCACGCCGCCGTGAGGCTTCACGTCCCTCTGATGAGAGGAGCCTCAGGGCTCTGCAATCATCCCAGAAAATGGGCTGGGACCTGCCTGACACAGCATGTGTGCCTGGCAGGGGCTGGCTATGAAGCACTCTTCAGCTGGGACAAAAGAGAAATGAAGTTCCATAGTCATTCAGCGTGCGTCTCCACTCCCCCAGAGCATCCCTGGGTGAGTGGGAAGTGAGTGGGAAATGCATTTCTAATTTTACACAGCCTGCCCTGTTCACTAACAACATACAGACCGACATCAGCCAAGTTTGAGAGAAGTTATCATATTTTCCATATGTTTTCCAGCAAGAAAACAGGAAGGGGGGAGAGACCCCCACCAGCCTGTCCTCTGAGCCACATACCCCACAAGAGAAGTCTGTGATTATGACCATGTTTTGTAATTGCTTGAAGTTTTCCTGGGAATTTCTCAGGCTCCTGCAAGGAGAAATCCCCTGCATTCCTCAGTCGAAGAATGTAATTTGTGTAAACCAAGACGGAAAACACACTGTTGCAAAACTTACAGAACATGATTCAGTCACGGCATGCAAGTGATTTATATAGCAGAGCCGCTGCAAACACACCGAGCGCTCCAAACACCAATTATCCTTTTCTAGTTTTATTTTCAGTATGATGCTTTTAATCTTCAGCTAGAATCTTTGCTAGAAGCAAGGGGAGGAGCTCAGGATAAACCACTTCAAGCCCCTGGGAAGCAGGAGTCACAACCACATGTGCACTCAGCCGCACTCCTCTGCCGGTGGCTCCTGCACCGCCAACGCTCAGAGAAGCTTTTACAGATACATGGAGAATTTGCACAAGTATTCAGCCCCAAGATCTGACACATGACACCCATCAGCCCCGGCCACCAACGACTTGAAAGCATAATTTCCTTCCAGCAGGACTTTGCCCAGTCAAGGATACACCTGGTGCTTTCCTGCATTACACCACTGACACTGATGAGGGAGGTCACTGATAAAAGCTTCTTTTACTTTAACCTTCAGGCAGTCTTTGCTGAGCTGGTCCAAGTCAGAAAGAGCTTCTGTAAGGTCCTGAACAAAGGCAGGCAGAATTTCCCTTGTAAAAGAAAACTAACGGGAACAGAGAGATACCACAAGGAACACCTTCCCTCTTCGGCACAGGAGCACTTATTTAAGATATGTCTATCCACAACCCTTGGTGCACGTTCAAGGATTATAAATGACCCACTAAACTGGTCAACAGGATTATTCCAGCTCTCAAGTCGCTGAGCCCCTGTTTACACCGATGCTCTGGGCCAGCTGCAGAGTCAGCCAGGAAGCAGTCACGGTCCCTCTACAAGCACCTCCTGGTCACGTCAGCCTTTCTGCCCTGGTATTTTGTATCTTTGGGACTGTGAAACAAAGGAAGGAAAGGAAATATCTGGAGTCACATGGACATGACAGCATGTCAGGAAGCCATACACAGCAACACCATGGTGACTGCCCAAGCAATGGGGACTAGAGAGAAAGTGTGCCTGAAGCTCCTGCACTAACCTCCCACTGGCCAAGCCTGCTCCTGCCTCTTCCAAGTTTCAAAACAACAGAGGAGAGACAGCAAGAGGAGATCTTCTCCTTGGGCTTCCACAAGAAGCAAGACACCTGTAAGAGAGATCTCTGCACACAAACCCAAGCAGCAGCCTGTCCTGGGAGCACGAGGAAAAAGGCAGAATTCAAGAAACAGGAGGAAAACCACAGTACAGAAAACCCAACCTTGTCATCCACCAGCTGGATACATCTGACTAGGAGAGACCTAATGCTTAAATCAATACTCTCGGGCAACCTTTGTGCTGCTCCCTTGCTTTGACCTTCCCCCTCAACCCCTCCACCTCAAAGTCCAAAGAGCCCAGAAGGAAAAAAAAAAAAAAAAAAACCAAAAAAATCAAAACCAAAAATCAAACTAGGAAGCAGGGTCTACATCCTCCTTTGGCGATCCACCTTCCCAGATGTTATCATTTGGGCAGGGATAGGTCAAAACCCAAAGGGCACCAGCAATGGCACCAGCAAGGGCTGGAAAACACTTTGCATCCCACAGACAGAGCTCTAGATGGGAAAAACGAGTGATGTTCAGGAATCCAGCGGCTGCCAGGCCCTGCCTTTCTATTGTATTTTGTTTAAATAGCCCTCGCCTCCTGACTCGTGAGCAGCTGAGCTGCCGTTGGGCTGAGCAAGGAAAGCCCAGCCTAAGCAAACACGAACAGCAAAGAAGGAAATGCTTCCCCAAAAATTGGTGCCTGAACTTGTTTTGCAATGGAAAGGACGCGTTTAAAATATTTATACTTCAGCTACAGAAGGAAGAAAGGGGAAAACCAGAAAATATAGGGGGGAAAAAAAAGCACGTAGGCAGCGAGAGCGGAGCTCTTCGCTTGGAGATTTTCAGTGCGGGTGCTAGCTGAGCTCCCGGCGACGGCCGCCCACCCACAGTGTCTCCCGATGAGGAGCTGGGATTTCTGTGAGGGCTGCATCTGCAGGGAAGGTGAGGTCCCACGGTGGACGGAGGGCCTGGGGTCCGCAGCTCAATGGCGGGCTGACTGCGGCCCAGCGAGGGCCCTCAGCCGCGAGCGGAGGGTCCCGGCCCC
>WAAD01026730.1:397062-435573 GCA_013389945.1 Fregata magnificens | reverse complement strand
GTGTGTGGCCGGGGGGGCGGCTGCTGCTCCACAGGGGCTGGGGGCGGCGGCACCCCCGGCCCTGTCGCGACGTGGGGTCCCACACGTCGGGCTTCCGCCGTGGGGACAAAGGAAGCGTCCTTCGCGCCCACACAGAAAAAGATCGGGTTTCCTTCGTGAAGGGGCAGCCGCACAGGGGAGGCGTGAGGAGGAGGAGGGAGGACGAAGCGTGGCGGCGCAGAGGCCTCATGCTGGCTAGGGAAGGCGGGAGGCCGGCCGTGGGCACGGAGTCTGCCTGGCCTGGGGCATCGGCGGCCCCCGACCATCACCTGCGGCCACCTCCCTGCCCTTGCCCCACGGAGGGGGAAGAGCGGGGTGCCTGGGTGAGGGAGACAAAATGGCGGCCGCTCGCTGGGGTCCTGCCCCGGCTGGGCTAGCCAGGGCCAGGGGCAGCATCCTCATCGCCCATTCCTGACGGTTGCCCCACGGCACACGCATCACGTAAAATAACTCGCCGGATCTCATGCGGCTGACAAAGCTGCGGAAGAGACAAGGTAACGCTTGAAGAGCTGCCTATAAATTAGGTAAAAATAATTAATAATACATATAATATATTAATGGCATTTCTATGACATGATATGGATAATATACATTAATATATAAAAACCTCACAAATAATTCAGTGTGTTTCCATTTCATCAACAGTCACTGGCCAATGTATTTACTTTATGGTTAGGATTATACATTTCATTATAAATGGCTTGCTGGGCATGTCAGCAACTTTTACATCTCCATTCACTTTATTATTAATGGTTTCCTGAACAGTAACGGCATAATAATGCACACAATGCAGCATGAATATTTGATGTGGCATCTATAGTCTCCCATTTATCATTTATAACAGGCTACAAAAACATTATAAAACATTTATTACAAATTTATAGATCACTTTATACTAAAACAAAGTTGTGTTATAAATACATTATTAATCCTTTATGCCATTTATAGGAATCCCTTGTAATAAGGCCTTAGCATATGTTGCTGCACAACCATAACAAGAACGGTGTGGCAAGGAGGAAATACGGCACGGTGAGGCTGCTCCCGAGTACTAGGTATATTCTGTGAAGGAAAGCATAAACATCTGCACTCAAAATTAATCAGACTGCCAAGGGACCGATCAAAAGAAATGCTGGATTAACTCAAAATTGTTGGGTTTTTTCCCCTCCTCAAAAAAGATGCTTGCTTTCTTGCAAGTTGGAAACTTCAGTGCTGGAGCCCTGAAAGCTGAGCTGTCCCGCTTCATTTCCATGCCACCTTTTCATTAGATTGATAAAATTTGCATAATTTACAGAAGGCCAACCGCCTAACAATGGGCAGCCCTTCCCATCCTCTGTCATCAGGTAACTTAGGGGCTGGTGAGAAATAAAGGGCATGCAATGGGTTTAGGAAATGCATTTGTGGGGTTTCTTTTTGTTAGTCCCAAAGACTGTTTTGTTAGCAGTGTGCATCCCCCTGCCTTGCTTGCAGCCCACATAGTGCAGCACTGGGAAACGAGGAGAAGAAAATTAATTATGTTTGAAAATGGAGTTGTTGCCAACTGCTAGTAGTACAAATAGTGAAAATCAGCTTCTGAGCCCAGCTTTGACACAGCAGTAGTTACCCCTTTCAGATTTAACGGCCCAGATGGGGCATGGCCCAGGGAATGATGTTTATTTTTTTTAAGATATATTTGTTTAACACGACAATCTGTCTTCTAACAAACCTGGCTTAATGAGTCAATGCGGTTAGTCCCTTCTCATTACTTCGCGCTTTGGGAAGGGGCAGCTGGGGCTGGGTGGCAGGGGACACAGACCCACGGAGCGGAAAGCCAGGCTGGACTTGGAGAGCAGCTGCGATTTTCTGTATATCACAGACCACTACATTTCACCTCATCCCTCCCCGCACTGAGCCCGGTCATCTGTGTTGGACTGAGACGGTCGTATCAGAAAGGCATCCAGGCTTGCAGACACCAGAAGAAGAAACTATTAGTTGCTGGCTCCAAGCTGTGCATCCCAAGAGAGGGTTAGGTTGGAGGTACAGCCCTTGGTACACCAGAAGAATCAGGTCCACATTATACGCTAAGGTGATTAAAATGACATCGCTGAAGGAGTTAGCTAATGCAGTAATAGTATTACTACTGGCCCAATAATGGCTTTTCAAAATACAGGCATCAGCGACTTGTGCAGTGTTCTTAGTTGGTGATTAAGGAGAGCTCTGCGGGAGTTTATAGCTATGATGAGTCTTTAATGCACCAACAGGTAAACTAACAAGCACTCGAGAGAGGAACAGGGCGGGAAGGGAGCAGAGCTGCCTGTGCAGCTGCCTGCCCATTAGCCACAAACGCTGTTCTCCCAGGATGTTCCTCACGGCATGATGCTTACAAATCCTTACTCTGGATTGTATTTTTCCCTTCTACATCTTTTCCTTGGAGGAGCCTTATATGCCCTCAGCCCATTTTGTGGACCTTGCCCGCACTCACTGAGCTTTTCCCAGTGGTGCTGCGTGAAATTTCCCACCTGTGATGCACTACTGGCTCATGGAGCAGAGTGTGTCATGTGAATGCAGCGCCTGCTCCTCTAGATCCCCTCCTGAGGCACGTTTGGAAGCTTGTTGGAGAGCAGCAGTCTACAGATATGGAGTGATTTATTCTTCTCTGCTTACAGACACATCTCCTTTTCTTTCTCTTCCAAAGTCCTTTTCAGTTCTCCTCCTAGCTGCAATGGAGAAATACCGAGAGCTTCCTGACGGTTGCTATGACTAGTGGCAATAACCCTCTACCATTACCTCTTAAATTTATCCTGGTTCCCATACGCAGCAGCCTGGAGTTTACTGTCAGTAGAGAAAAATCTTAAATATATGACTAGGACCACCCTAAAGCCCAAAGGAAAACAACCAATGTTTGTTAGCTTGAGGACTTGAGGGAGGGGGAAAGGGTTGACTCCTTCTATCAGACAACATGGGGCCTCATAAAGCTGAGAATCAAGTAATGCATTCTTTTTCATAAAAGAGTACAACATCATAGACAAAAATCACATCTTTTAACTATTGTGGGAAATCAGCTGGTCAAATTGAGCTACTTCATAATTTTGCTGCAGGCTGTACGCAGGGCTGTTCACTCCCAACAATAGGAAGTGTGTGTCGTAGCCAAGAGCTCTCATACATTCCCGTGCCAATGGCTTGTATTAAATTGAGGGATTCAAAACAAGAACGAAAAAGTATGTGTCTCATCAGTAACATGCCTCATCAGCTCTCTCTTCCCAGAAGGCAGCCAGGCTGACTCCACAGAGACGGAAAGGCCCAAGCCAGGGAAAAGAAAGCCCCAACAATTTCACAGCTACTCACACAGAAATGCTTCCACATGATACCCGCCTCTCCTCGGAGTCTGGCTAGTTTGACCTGTAAAGTAGCAGAAAGAACATTATTACAAAATTCAAGTCTGAACACGAATTTCCACTGAAGGAAGATGAAAGTGAAATGTGAAGTTACAGAAAGAGGCACTTTGATAAATCTCGCCACAACACATGCCTCTGAGAAGCTCATAAATGGTAAATCCGTTATCCTAAAACCTCAAAGGACCAAAAATAGTGAGCGTCAGAGCAAAGTGTGTCCTGTCACCTAGGTATAACACAGTGTCACATCAAAAAAGAAACCAGCCTCCCTTGTTGTCCCTCCTGCCTGCCGGCAAGATGACCTGCCAGGTTTCCTGTCCCTCAAAACAGTGAGGTGCAGGACAGGCTAGAGGTTGATGTCGGAAAGTTATTTTCAGGCAACAAGGATGGGAGACTGCTCACATGCTGCATCCTACACACCAGGTGAGAAGGAAAAAATGAAGAGGCCATAGACAGCTGCTTGGTGGGTCACCAGAGAGTCTCAGGGAGCTAAAAGCAGCTCTTCAAGGACATCAGGGATAGTGTTTGTGTCAGAAGGTGACCTTCCCTCCTCTTCCGAGGAAGCTGAAACAGGCGGTGGTGATCTCCAATCTTTGCACTGCCATGGCAGAACACTTCCTCCAGTCCTCCGGGAGCTGCAAACTTCACTGCTCTTATCAGAAAGCGAAAGTGAAGGTGCGTTTTGCTGATCAAAACCTGTTTGGATCACGAGATTGGATGAGGTGACCCATATCTATCATGGCATCACCATGGGAGCAGGAGCCACCCTGGAGCAGGAGCTGGCCTGGCTGCTTTGAAATGTTGTGCCTTATCAGCAGAGCAGAGTTTAAAGCCTGGAAAACCGATAATATTTGTTAGTGATTAACAATATTAACATGCTGAAGCAAAGCAGCATTTTGCCTCTTCCAAGCTCGTTGTGGACATGAATAAGTGAAGTCTCCTTTTCCTGGCGGTGGGGGTAAATGAGGTCTTGTTCTCGTTTCACAGGAACACAAAGGCACTTGCTCAGCATTTGGCTTATTGCTGACCTCCAAAATCCAGCTGGAACCTCACCCGGAAGAGAGGCTGGCTCTTACCTCAGTTTACTAACTTGACAGTAATAAAATCCTTGAGATAGCATAACTTTAAAGGCCAGAACGTTCCACTTTTGCACTGAATTGATGTGAAAAACTACAAATTGCCTTGTTTTCACTCAGACCAAACCTGAAGCACCACATGCTCTATTTGGGGTAGAATGGGGGCTCCCATAGGAAGTCTACGATAGTGCAAAATTCAAACTCTCTCTCTCCAGTCCTGGCCTAGCAGTGTTACCACTGCGTGGTCCTCCAAAGCCATCAGCACCTGCGTGTCCCTGTGTTGCTGCCTGGGTGGCTGCGGAACAGGGGGACAGCCTGGTGCGGTGGCACTACAAGCCCTGCAAGATGACTTGTGGTACACGTGTGTCCTACTCATCCTGTGCTGAGTGCCCTTAGAGGTCTCACTCCTCTCCAGAGATGTTCCCAATAAACCCTAGAGGGCAAAACCATAAGCATCGTTTTGGATTTTAAATCTCATTATTGTTTTTTTTTAAAAAAAAGAGCGAGAGAAAGGGAGGCAATTTTATTACTCTTATGGTATGTTTTCTGTTATTTGCATAATTGTTTAATGCTAATAAGACAATTAGCAATTCCTACAGCTTAATAATTACCCAGCAATGACTGGCCTATTGTAGCTTAATGAATTTTTTAATTGTTGCTGGGGGTCTTGACGTTCTTTTGCCCGCTATCTTGTGTTAGAGATGCTGTTCATGCAAACAGGGTAATGCCGAAGGCAAGACACCACCAGCTACACAGAACAGGCAGATATATTATTATAAAGGTCTCTTGAATTTAAAAGGAGGGGAAAATGCAAGCTCTATGTTCTACTGCTTTAGGGCCAAATTATCTAAATACATGGAGAGGTAATGCAGAGGTTTAAAAATCAGTTCACCTTAGGCAAATGCTACCCCTATAGAAGCCAGGCTACTTAGCTGGTGTGGGGCTGGCTTTAACATACCCAAAGCTAACAGAAGTGTTACTATTTTTAGCTTTTACTGAACAACTCAGAGTTAAGTGTGAATCATACCGTCCTGAACTGTGGTATGGCCAGAAGGAAGTTAATGGAGGGCAGGCAGGGCCAGGATTGTGTTTGTCACTGACCAAGGTCACAGATGAGGCTGGCTGGAGGAAGAGGATGGCAGGGCCCCAGGGAGCAGTCCTGGGAATAGACTCCATGGCCCACATTTACACACAGATGGTAAGTAATGGAGACAGAGTTTTCCTCTCCTTTTTTGCACAAGATTTCTTGCATGCTGCTCCTTGCAAAGGGAGGCTTCTCTTTCTCCACCTTTCCTCTTTTCTAATGGCTGGCAAAACATTGATGCCTTTAACCATGAAATCCCATTTGTTGGCTATTACCTGTATACCTCTCCCTGAGTTTCTGCTGTTGACGTAGTGGGTCAGGCAGATTTGCCTCTGAGCTCAGTGCTGGGACTCTTCCAGTTCCCCAACATCAAGCATGCCCCAGAGGCAGCTGCCACTGACTCAGGAGCATGCAGGCACCTCCCCGGTTAGTCATGCCTTCCTCACGGCCAAACTCATGTGCTGCTCCAGGACACCCCTCACGGTTCCAGGGATGCACAACCCTGCCCGGAGCTGGGTCAAACAGCTGCACCCTTGCTCCGGGGCATCAGCACATGCGAGGGGCCACGCTCTCAGCCACACCAGGCCTAGCAGGAATGAGGTATGGTCAGGTTAGAGATGCCCACTTGTGCCCAGCCAAGGCAGTGACGGTCCAGCACGTGCATGCTAGACAAGTGTTCATCTCCCTCCTGAGGCTGCCACATCTGGGTCATAAAAACATGATGTTTTGATCACAGGTCATAAAAACATTTGATCTTTGCAGCAGAGAGAAATAATTTGCAGTAGGAAACCGTCACAAGAGGTGCCTGGTGTTTGCAGGGGATTTGTGATCCCCTGATGCTTGCAGAGTATGGAGGTGGGACCTGGTGACCTCTGTGGGGAAGCAGCTGGGCTTTGAGAGGACCTGACGTGAATGCCATTGCAACATGGGTGAGGAGGTGTCATGTCCCCCTCCTCCCAAGCCTCGGCTCTCCCACTGCAGCCTGCCTGTACCATGCCACCACCTCCACCCAGGCACGCTGGGGCCTGTTCCCAGCCTGGATTCAGCTATTCCTGCATTCCTGCCCCGTCCTTGCCAGCCGGCGCTTAGGGAAAGGGCCCTGCAGCCCCTCGGCTGCTCCAGGACTGCCCAGCTCCTCCTGGGCTCCCTTTGCTCCCTAGCCCTCCACCACCTCTGCCCAGTGCCAGCCATGCAGGCACCAAAGGAGGGCCAGCTGATGCACAGGGGTTGTGCCAGCCCTGCCCTGAGCTGGGTGCAGCCAGAGGATGCTGAACAAGCCTGCAGCTGGTTTTCCCTTCCCCATCATGCCTCCCCTAGAGCTCGGATGGGATTCCCAGTGTATCCGAGGAGACAAAAAGCCTCCCCACGAGCCACTGTTGAGCGCATTCCCCAGCCCCACGTGGACTCCCTCAGACACCAGCCCTGGCAGCCTATGGCTCTCCTAGGAAGCTCTTGACTACAGCAGATCGTGATAGAGAAGCATCTAAGCAGGGATTTTGCACCACTTTGGGATGTGTTGTCTGGAATGCAGACGGGAGCAGTGATTTCCACTGGGTGAGTCATGGGGGCCCCACGGGCTTGGCCAGGAACGACCCTGCAAACCTCCTCACCACTCCTCTTTGCGCAAGGCACCAGCTCTCCTTGAAGATAGAGGAGATGGCCCCAACCCCCAGGAGGAGCCCAGGAGACCCGTGAAGGATAACACTGTCAGCTCAGCAGGGATGGGAAGAGAGAAGGTGCTCAGCCAGGCGGAGATGAAAGTTACATAGCGCCGATTAAAAGGCAGGCGACTGTCAGGGCATCAGTAAGGCCGTCGCTAACTGTTTTAGAGCTGTCACGGCTGCCTTTGCAGACAGGAGGGATGGGCTCCTGCCCTGAGCTGTCTCTGCACAGCCAGGCGCCCCTCGACAGCCCCATTCTCAGCCCTGATCTGTTTTCAGTGACGTGCTCCAAGCCAGGGCAACCTGCTCAGCTCCACTGGGTCCAAGCAGAGGATGGTGGGAACCTTCAATACAGCAAAAAGCAGAGAGATCAACAAATCATAGATTATGCTTTTTGTATTGGGAGATCTATGGGAAGGCCCAGCTCTGCAGAATAATTTCCACCCACTCTCCCTCCCTTTGAATTTGTTTCCCGATCTCCCAAAAGATGATTTCTGCTGCTGCTGATAAAGAGATGCTCCTTCCACCTTCTCAAACATCTCTCTTCCCACTGCTCTGCAACGCATGGCTGTCCTGCTGTGAGGGATCATTAAAAAGTTCTGCCAACGTCCAAACATCCCCAGCTCCTCCAAACCAGGTCTCCTGGAGCTGGTCTGCTCACAACAGGCATTGCCCAACAGAGAGAGTAGAAGTTGAAGCCAACCACACAATTTGTTTTTGCCCATAAATGTTTCCAGTTACGGCCCTGGAGTGGGGTTTCTGGAAAGCCCCACCTGCAGGGAGGATCTTCACTAAAGCACCACTACTTTGTTTGACTTGCTGTCTTTGCATGGTAACACATTTTCCTTGCTCCTTGATTCAAAGTCCTGTGAAAAGCCCTTTCCCAGCCAGTCCCACAACTTCCCAGTTGCTCTAGGCCTACTGCAGCACCAAAAGAACTACCTCCCTGCTCTGACAAACTGAGCAGTACCTTAATGATGTCTGATAAGGGACTAAGGTAAGAGGAGCCGGTAATCTCACTGGGAACCCTTTAGACAGGCATTAATCCTACTGTCACTGAGCCCCTCAGGAAAACCATTTCACTGACTTGATCTTCTTCAGCTGTTCCTCCCCATAATTTATATGTAGCTAATTGCCACAGTAGTGGCTCCGGATGTGAAGCAGATGCTGCTGAGGAAAAGAGCATGTTGCATCCTTAAGCAATGGCTCTAATCTCTTTATTTAAAGGCAAGGCTACTTACAGTTGATGGGAGGTTTAGAGCTCTCCCTTTTCTCCCCCCTCTCTCTGCAAAGCCAGCTGGACATTCATTCATATTTTGACACATTAGCAAAAGTGCTCAGCTGTGGCACTCCTCATTTGCAAGAATGGACGATATTTCTCCACCCGGCCACCAATGAGGTCACAACTGTCCCTGCCACCCGCAAGGACATACAGACTTATTTACAGCTATCTATAAAATTCCTCCAGGACCTTTGTCTTTAGAATACTACAAAGATCCTCTACTAACAAGTGGAGTGCCAGAGGAATAGAGACAAACGACATGAAAACAAACTGGTGACCAGAATTAAGTGAGACTGGAGAATGAGCATATGCGGCAGTTACTTCTCTGGAGCAGAGGGAAGGGAGACACCTCCTTTTCTGTCCTCAAATAACAGCTGGCAAATAAGCCGTCACCCCTATCAGCAGACAAGGCCCAGAGAGCAGTGGTCACAAGAGTCACAGGGAGGAACTGGCAGATCCTGAAGAGGAAACCCAGCTGCTTGTTCGAAGACTCCACTGTGACAGTGGCCAGCTGCTGGGATGTTTGCAGATGTGCCAAGAAGTTCATTTTATTTGTTTTTAAAGTTTTCTAAGGAACCTCTTAAAAGTTGTTCTGTCAGCAGTTGCTGCTGACCAAACTCATCTATCATACCCCACTGACCCTTCTAAACTTCCTCCATTTCCTGCATGTACTGTAAAAGGCCAAGATAGCTCTGTGAGCATTTGGCCATGGAGACATATCTTCCAGAGATGCTTTGTCTAGAATAACAAGAGGCTGAAGAACAGGGAGAGAGGCATGTCAAGCTACACCCAAGGCAGCACAGACCAGAGAAAGGCACAATGGAAACAAAGAGAATTTTAATCAAAAAAGAAAAAAAAGCCCACCCACCCCCAGAAACCAAAGTGGTCTCTCCCCGTGCACAGATCTGCATGTTCCCTCCAACACAGAGAGTGCAGGGACTTCAAGTGCAAGGGCCAGCGCTCTGTTCTGCTCTCCCACCAGCTCTGCCTTCTTGGAGAGACAAAAAACCCAAACAACAAACTGACAGCCCCTGCCCCAAGACCCCATGAAGGAAGTGGTCCCTGTTTGGCACAACATTCAGGAGATTTTTCTCCCACAATAATAGCCAGACAGACTGATCCTTGCCCCTTTCTGATCTTCAGGCAGCACACTCTCCTCCTCCAGCACAGTCTGGCCTGCTACATCACCTCTTTGATCCTCCAGCACATGGGTTGAAATACACTGTCTTCTTACAGGGCTTCAATGCAGCTGATGAGTCCAGTTAAATTAATTCCTCTGGAAGTGGAGCTCCCAGAACCACATGTTCATATCATGGCCTCCATGTGCAGAACCTTCAAGGCCTCTGAAATCTGAGAGCTGGTGTCGATCTGGCCATACATCCCCACCAGGAACGCCCTGTGCAGTAACACTGCTGCGTGCTCTGTGAAAGGGAAAAACAGCATGAGGACTGACCCAAGAGCTCCAACATACAAGCAAGAGCAATCCACCAACAAACACTGGGATGAACATTTTCAGCTGTCCAAGAAATTCTCTCCTTCCATAAGAACATGGCACCATCCACACTCTAATAGCTCTGTGGGTATGGTGATCACGTGAGGGATCACAACTCAGAGAAAATCCTAAGGGAGCAAATCTACTTCAAGGAAGCCTCCCTTTGTCTCTATGACAAATCTCCCCTGTGATGCTCAGGCCAAAGCTACTATTGATATAGATCACCTGTGTGTTTGATGTCCTGGTCTAGGCAACACTGACCCTTGGCAACTTCCCAGGGAGGCTGTTCCCAGCACAGGAGCCCAGCTTTGACCCTTGTGAGGTCAAGCATGCACCAAAGGTGGCAGATATCAGCTTACCTTGGCAAAGGAGGGTGTATTCAGGCAGGTTCCTCAGTGCTGTCTGCACCACCTCAAAGTCTCGGCTGCCAAGGCAGTACATGAAGGTGGGAAGGAAGTCTGCAGCAATGCTGGGAGTAAAACATGATAGTGTCAGTACAGTCCAGATAACCATCAACAGGCGTGCAAGATGAGCAGCCAGTGCTCATCAGTGACTTGGGATAGCCTAAGTTCCAGTGGTCCTCACCTGGGGTTGTTCTGAATGGAGCGCAAAGCCAGGCTAAAGGCCAGATTTCGGCATGACTCCTCTGATGAACTCATCAGCTTCTGTAGGTTTGTCTGAAAGAAGACAAACAAATTAGAATCACAGGGCCATCCAGGCAGCACAAACTCCTCAGACTTGGCATTAGTACCCCTCCAGGACCAATCCAGCCCAACACACATCCAGCAGGTACTGGCTGAGCCAGGAAATCCTTCTCTGTAAGAAGGATTATCCTGTTTTTTAATATTTTAAAGCACCCTTCTGTAATCTTGTTCCACGTGGGACAACTGAGTTTTCCCTAGGCTCCAGTGTTTCCGACAGAGCTGTTCTGCTCTCTCCTTGCCCCAATACTGGGAAGAGGACAGAGGGTTAATTCTTCCTCTGACATAAAGAGTAAGTTAGAGTGGATGATGGCAGACCCAGTATGCAATGGAGAGAGGAAAATACCACCTGCTGTCAGAAGGCCTAACTGAAGATAAATTCTCCTAAGATGCTGCAACAACCACCCAAAAAAAGCAGAGGAAGGGTAGTACTCTAAGCTGGCTGTGCAACACAGACTCTGCTGAAAAGAATCTCTTCCTTCCAGTGGCAGTTTGAGACACTAATACTCACAGCAAAAAAGGAGAGAATTTCTGGCCTCCGTCTGGACATCTCATCAATGTCTGTCAGCACCTCCAGGATGTCTGGTAGAATACACAGGTTGAAAGGGGTGACTAAAATTCACCGATCCAGCAAAGGATCTTTTTCTTTTTCCCTGCAAATCCAATATCCCAAGCAGTCAAGTTTTCCCACCTGCACACAGAGCTAGAGTAATAAAGGCATTCTTCAAAAAGGATGAGAACAGGTAGGTCACGTGCCAGAACAGCACATCCCAACCTGCCCAGGCAGAGGTCACCAGCACTGTCATGCCTCAGACAGGGGAAGGAGTGGAGTGGGGTGTGAGGTTTCAATTCCAGAACACCTTCTTCTGTCACTGAAAGATCTTCACAGAAAACCTCTTTTAAAAATAGTGTCCAGGCAGGATTTCTTCCTCCTGTTTCTGGTGTGGAAGGAAAACTGTCACCCCAATACCACAACTTAGGTCTGAACGCTGGACACCTGTGATTTCAGAAGACCTCTGGAGAAGAAACATGTTGTTCCCATATGCCAGGTTAACACGATTTTCTTCCATGAAGGCCATTTGGGGATTTCTAACAAAATCCTGCTTCTCATCAGTTTGGTATTTTTATATGATTAAAAAAAATGGCATTCCTATCAGCACTCCAGACCTGGCTCGACATGAACTGCAGCGCTCCTTGAATTACTCATACTATCTCCCAGAGCACTTACAAGATCCTTGAAGAGCCCCAAAGCAGAGGCAGTTGTGGCACTGCTGAGCTAAGTGATAACAGCATCATAGGAAGCCTCTGTCACAGAATCACAGGTTATAGACAAGTTCATCCAAAACAAACCCACATCCTAACTGCTGGAGACTTCCAAACACAAGACTGAAACAGGAAACTAGCCTGTAGCTGACAGATAAGTAACAGGGTTGGCATCTGTCTGCATTTGCCCTGCATCTTTGTACAGCTCTGCAGGTCCTCACTTACCCTCAACCGTTTGGCCTCTAGAGAGCCTCTTCATATATGGGGCCATTTCAGCTGGTGTGAGAGGAGTGAAGAGAGACACACTGACGAGCGGGAGAGAGCCAGCTGCTGCTTCATCTGGGGGGAGGGGGGCAGGGAGAGAGAGAGAACAGGTCACTCTTGGCAGTCTATGTAGGTATAACAGGAAGACAGGTCCAATATTCTCTACCAGTATAGTGGTGTACCACAATCTGACCAGCAATACCGTAATACAATTCCTGGCTCTCACACTGTCTCTAGCCTCACTGCACCTTCTGGTACCCCTCAGCTGATGCAAAGAGAAGGAACCTTCCTGAGCTGTTTCAATACTGAATAATTTTCCCATGCAAGTTGTAAAGGAAACAGTGGAGAAGTGGATGTACCCTTAGGGTCTCTTAACAGGTCAATCCTTAAGTGTGGATGAGGAAGGCAGAAGTCCACAACAATGAACCTCACCCTTGTTAAGAGCTATTCTTCTGCTCCAGTAGTGATACCACTGACAGGAAAACAAATTAACCCATCCCAGATACTGGTTCCAAATTGCTGAGTATACAAGTGCCATTCTCCAACCTAAATACCCTTTCGCTGGGCTTTTACGAGAAGAAAAAGCACAGCATACAGCCCATAAAAGCATCTGTGCTCCAAAACATACTGCAGGTTCACCAGCTGGGATAACTCTTCCCCCTACTCAGACTCACCATCCTTCTCTTCATCAGACCCCCTGTCCAAGATGCCACTCTTACTAGGCAGACTCAGCCCAGCCAGGAGGGACTTCAACATTGCTAGGTCACTGTTGTCTGATGATAAGTCACTGGGGGAAGAGATGGCATGTTTAGCTTTCAACAGCAGTAAGGGCATGAGGACAAGTAAGAGCACATATATGTACACTAAACCAAACAGTTTCTCAGAAGCAGAAACAAGATTTTTCCTTTCATCGTAACTGGAACCCAAATGCATTTTTCCCCGTATCTGCAGGTGGGACTCTGCAGCCATCCCTCAGGGAAAAGACTCTCCTGTTGGCCCTCTGGAAATGACTACAATGCCTCAACAGGACATTTAGGCCATTATATGAGTTGAAATCATCATCTGACTTCCTTGGCCTCAGTTTTCACCTACAAAAAGGGATATGTTGCTCATCTCAGTAGAGACTTAAGGGAGCTAAGGGTGAAACAGTGCCATATTAATAGCTATTTTGTCACATCTTCTTGCTGTCTTCTGTCTGATTAGCTCATGGCAGTCTGACTGCACAAGCTCTCCATGAGCTAAACACGGGCTAACTGGAGTAAGGACGCTTACTGGAGTGGATCCGAGTGCTTCTGCAGGAAGGAGACAGCTGCCTGGGCATTGCATGTGATGTACTTGTGGATAAACTGGACAAACTTGCTGATGAAGGCAGCCAGGTGCCGTGAGGATTTTCTGTAGTTCTGAGAAAGGATCAAGAAGATGAGAGTTAACAAAAAAAAGCAGTGATACACTGCCCCATCCTGCACCTCTGGGGACCAGGGAGTAGCTTCTTGATCTCCTGCCTCCTCTTTAAGCTCTCCAAGGTACTTGATACACTTTTTTATTCTTAGGTATATGAAGGTTTTCCCTTCAAATGGGAGAGAGCTGGGCTGGCCCTGCATTATGAGCTTCTCCATCTAGTGGCTGGCAGCCCGCACATGAAGGGGGAGCAGGGACTTTCCTACCAGCAGCAGACGGATGAAGGACAGGAGACAGTCCCATAGTGCCGCCTGGTGCTCATTCTGGAAGACCTGTGGCTGGAGGAGCTCCAGGATCCCCAGGACGTGGATGAAGAAGGTCAAGTGGTTCTGCTGCCTGAACTCCTGGAAATTGAGGTGAACGCGGCCATGCAGCAGAGCTGCAATCATTGGCAAGTGCCTGAAATGCCAAACAGAAGAAAATCCAGACCTAGCCTCTTCCTAGAAACAGTTACACGTTGTTACACCTCAGTTCCTGGGAGGGAGTGTCCCTTATCCTCTCCCAGGGTTCTGGATTTGATCCCTGTATCCACAGAATCAGCAAGCCCCATTTCTCAACCATATTCTGCTCTCTAGTCTCCAACTACAAGAGGACTGTTTCCAGACAGACACGGAGCCAAAAGAGGTGCTGCCTCATTATAAGAGATATGACTTCGCTGCCCTTTCTCTTGACTTTTGTACATGAATGCGGATTCTGTCACAATCATCATGATTGCGGCAAGTTTGTTCCCCTTCTAGGACAAGGGTGGATGCTTTTCAATGAACGCCAGCCACACAGGGGGTGAAAGGGGAGAGTGGTACCTAAGAAGTAGGATGGGATGAGCCACAGCTAGCTTCCTGCAGGCCATATTGGCATCCCACACGCGGCTTTCTGATGACTTGGAGTCACTGGTGTCTGCGAGGAGGTTAATGAATCTGTGAACCAGGGCATCAAGCTAGAAGAAAAGTAATGAGTAAACAGTTAAGAAGTTTAAAACACAATGAAGCCCCTGGCTCTTCAGCAGTGTTTCCTAATTCTGTGCCAACTACAGAGGGGGTTAACAGAAATTATTTTCAGGTAGAATCTGCGAGCAGATGCAACGTTCCAGCTGGCACAGGATCTGAAGTCCACAGTCCCTACAGACATGAAAGCAGGATCAGCCGCCTGCACACTTGTGCTTTACAGAAGCCTTTGGCACACAGAAGCTTGTGGAGCTTGTATTATTTTATAGGACACTGCAAAATAAACCACACCTGAACTCTCTGCTCCTGAGAGTGCAGGCAGGGAAGGGGCAACAGAAGAGCAAGGTAAAGAAACCCAAGTGACTCAGGAAGCTTTTGCCAGTCCTCTCCTTTTAGACTGAGCATCAAGGTAGCATCCACTCTGGGTGCACAACTGGAAAGGGGTCTTTCCTATGCCTCTAACTTTACCTTGCAAGTGCTGCTGTCTCTGGCTCCTTCACTGGTGAGAAGCATCTCAGGCATAGGCACAAGGAGCTCGGGTAGTTGCAGGTATATCTGAAGCAGAAGGTCCTGGCAGCATTTTCCCACAGAGCTGAAGGAAAAAGGAAGAGGTCAGCCACTGGTTACTACATTAGTTCAACCAGCAAACATCCCAGACCCATCAGATTAGTAACAGCTTTCCTGCATATGGCAAACAGACCATGTAAAAGAGCAGCAACCGCTAATCTGAATCAGTGTTTTTTCAGTCTTTGCTTCTTTTGAACTACTCAAATCATTCACAGTCTACAGGGATCCATCCACAGTCTATGGAGATCCATCATTAGGCCATTTGGAGTTAGAAAACTGCAGTTACAAAGGGGCACAGGACAAGAAAGCTCTGCTTACACCTCCAGTGAAGTTCCTGCACATGGTACTCATGGTCATCCCCATCCCAATTGGAAGAGTAGTCAGAAGCACAACTATTCAGACTAGCCAGCCTGTTCTCTACACACCTGCCCTCCATAGATCCCTGGCATAGTCGGTACTGGGAGGCAGTACAATGCAATGGCAACTGAGATTACTCAGTATCTTTTCTAATACCACCATAAGCTAGGTTAGGATTAGGTCAGTTTGTTTCACTGCCACAAATACACCACCTCCTGTTCTTCCTACAGTGCTAACATAGCTGTTAGGAAACAATCTAGTCTCCAGTCAGCTTTGAGAGCAATCATAATGGTCAGAAGCAGGATGCGTTATGAGCAGTGATTCAAAGGATGAGTAGACAAGAAATCCCATGTTAGGAACTGGTAATTAAAAATAACCATTGACTTTAAACCAAAAAAAAAACCCCCAACAAAAAAAACCACCACAAAAAACATGGCAAGCATTTTGTCCTAAAAGCAAAAGGGCCTGGAAATATAACTTTAAAAGTCACCTTCCTGGTCCAAGTATCACTTAAAATGACAAGTAACTACAATTAGAGTAGACAGTGCTCCCCACTTGCAACCCCACCTGCTTCCCCACTGCTGGATGCAGCTGGTCAGATACTCTGTTACTTTTTTGATGCTCTCAAGGTCCCCATGAGAACAACTGAGCAACAAAGGCAGTCGAGACTGGATGAGTGTGCAGGACGCCTCTTCCGTGTTCTGGTATCTGGTTTCTGCTTCAGCCAGGATCAGGTCCACCATGCTGATCAATTCTGATGCCTTTAGGTGGAGCACAAATTCCTCACGGCGCTTCTGTAATGCAAGAGAACACCCAGAATGAATCCAAACTGAATCCTTAGATCCTTAGTTCCTTCTAGTCACACTTTCCCCAACTGGCATAGAACACCTCCTAGGACTAGACTTAAAAACGGTCCCATATCTAGAGCTCTGAGAGCATGCATCACAGCCCCAAGTAAAATCTCTTTACCCCTCTTCTACTCCTGAATTCATTTACTTCCAACTCAGCATGTGCGATGGGACATAAAACATAATTGTCACCAAACCAAAAAAATTCCTCTGTGGAGAAGAGATGCAATCCCCTTTTCTTGGTGGCAATTATCCCACACTGGGTTTTAGCTTGCTCACCACTGTAGCCTTGTGCCTAGATGTTTAACGGATATTGTGGCAACTGCTGCAGGAGCTGCAGAGGAAATGCCAAGTGGGCAAACTTATATGTGTTCATATAAGCTTTTTGGACTCAAAATTGCCACTGTAATATGTAACATAGCAGAGCAGCTCAGTAACCAGCTGAGGTACAGGCAGCAAACTTGGCATGCTGCAACTGTATCACTCCAGCCACCTCTTGGGCCATGGAAAAATCAGGCATTGTGAAAGCATCGCCTCTTGCTCCATCCAGAGAGGAATCTTGGAAGAACTGAACCACTACCTGAGGAGTTCTTTGGTCCCTTCCCTGCCAGATCCGAGGAATGTGAATACAGGCCCACAAGAAATCCAAGGATGCAGTTGGGTCAAACCTGCCAGAAGACAAAAGAAGACAGATTTGCAATTAAAGTCAATGCAGCCCTTGGGCAGCACACAAACACATGGTAGCGTCTCTAAACATCATGAGTACTGTGAAGAAAGAAACATCTGCAAATGTAAAAATAGGATCCATTAAGTCCCGAGAAGGGGTTTGGTTCTGTTCCCAGATTATGACTAAATATTTGTTGCAATAAGCACGGCACAGGGTATGGAGCTGAACAAATGGCATTCAGCAAGAATGTGGCGGCTACACAGAGTCTTGTACCACATGGCCAGAAGTTGGTCATCAACACAAACAATTGGTTCAATCAGACCAGTGACCCTACTGTCCCAGTGTACAGAACATCCTATCCTGCCTTTTATCCTGGATTGCAGAAATTAATGAAATTGTTAGTGAGCAAGAGATAAATAATAAAATAATAAGCAAACTGAAATACTGCCAGCTTTAGAAGCATTCATAGTTTAGTCATGTCCTGAATTACTACTATTAGGTGTTAGCATTTCCTGGTCCATAAGTATAAAGTTTAAGCAAGATACTACTACAGTGGCACTTGAGTATTTGAAAGCAATGTATAGAAGCTGAGAGCTAGGGCTGCTCCAGAGTTCAGAACTGGGAGCCTGATGCCAGGAAGGGGGTTAGAGAAAGACTGGTAATGGAGTTTAGTACAACCAAAAGATCCAGCAGAGCCTGCCCAGGTACAGATTGCCATCAGTTCGCTATCCAAGCCATCTTTCAAACCCCATGTTCATAAAAATTATCAACAAGGGCAATGCTAGATGGATTACCCAGTGATTAGCACTTCCTGTTTAGAACACAGCCAAATCTTTATGTGCTGCTTCCATCAAACAGCAGGTAATATTTATATCAAGGTACACAAATCAGCAGGACAGAAATCAGCATCCTTCTCACAAAGCCTGTTTTTGGCTGGGTTACATCTCCTGGCAGATGCACCGTGGAATGTGGAGGCTCTTGTTCTCAGCTTCTGTTTGTTCTCTCTCAGACACAGAGTCGCCCAACTCAAAACTCCTTCCTAGGCCCAAAAAACAGGACTCACCTTTGCTCCCGGTTTCTGCAAAGCAAAAGCCTGATGCACTGATGCAGCGTGGTCCAGCTGGACTGGTGAGTGAGAAGAGCCAAGAGATACGGGTGGAAGGAGGGCACCTGGGACCCTGCCTGAAAGGACCAAACAAGGAAGAGATGTAATAAACAGATCCTTGCTGTGAGGTGGATGTAGGAGGTACTATGTATATTACAGAAGGATGACAACCCAGGCAAGCAGACAGCACAGAAGACAACAGGTGGATTTAGGATTTGAACGGCAGTACTTTCTAACAGAATGTGGCATCAGCCGTGAAATTCAGTTTTAGTGTTAGCTTCAGCATAGCACTTCTGGGCAAGCTATTTATCTGTTGGCAAAAATACCAATGAAAACCCAGCTGGCTGGGCTGTTACATGACCATGTTGTGTCTGTAATGCACTTCAAAGTCCTGAAAAGAACACAGCTGAGGAAATACAAAGATAAGATGAAACAGAAGCCTTGCACTGAGAAGGATGCACCAGAATCCCCCTCCTAGTCAGCCTGTACTGCTTTGGAACTGGTATAGCAACATGTGGCAAAACATAAAACTACCCCTTGCCCTGTTTCCAGGTGCAGGTCAGTACCCCAGAAAGGTGGTTTCAGCACAGTAGTCCCTCCTCCCAACAACTCTTACTTTGTTCCAGGAGAACAGTAGCTTCTGCTGGAGATCAGGGCAGCTGCTGATCACCTCTGGGTCCAACATCTCCAGCCAGTCATTAAGAAGACCAGAGGAGGGCCCTAGCCAAGCTGCTTCAGTACTGAGGAGAAAACAAAGCCAGTATCAGTGGTGATGTCATGAACCCAGACCTAGCAGTGAATTCCCATCATTGCCTAGGCTCACCTGCAACTGTCCAGCTCCTTCTTCACTGGTGTTTCTTCTTTGTCCTGGAGCAACAAGGAGCTCACCACAGCAATTGGTTTCATGGCAGGAACCCTGGCAGTGGTCTCAACAGTAGCTGAGAAGAGGACAGTCAGGAGTTCCTCCAAGTATGGAGAGTGAGTTTCAATCAGACCTTGAAGGACTAGCAGAGGGAGAAAGATGTCACTCATTAACTTCAGGATGTGCTGAAAGCTATGGAATCTTGTAAGAGTATCACGAAGGCAATCCCTCCAGCATTCCTGAGAGCCTGGCTCAGTAAGGAAGAGGGAAGCCACTTTTATCTGGGATAGTAGGCTTCTATTTCTCATTTTGTTAGCGGAAACCAACAGTTCACCGAGAGACTTAATCCCAGCCCCACATCACAGTTTATAAACCCACATACCAGTGCAGGGGAAGGAGTTGATACAAGATAGGACCAAGTTTAGATCAGTTCACATTTTCTGATCCAGGCAGAAGGCAGCTTCCCACAGCCTGCACATTAGGCACTCCCTTGCTGGGCTGGCAGTTCAACCTGCTGCTGCAACAGGGAAGGAGAGCAGAAGGACAGCCATACCTTTGCTGATGAGCTCCGGCTCCACATTACACTTCTCTCCTGATTTCAGGGTTGCAATGATGGCACGTACCGTGGAGCTGATCAAGTCAGGGTCACGACGGAAAGTCAGAGCTTCTGTGAGGTGCAAGAAGCCACCTCGAACTGCAAAGAAATCATAGCATTGGCATAACAGGGCCAAGCCAGCCCCCACATCATGCTTCCCTTCTACAGAAGCCCCACGTGGCTCCAGGGCACAACTACTCAAACATACAAACACACTACACTCTACTGCCATTTTACTCCCGCTGAAACCCTTGACAGCTCTTCTGCATGTTACAGGGACATGTGGCTAAGAGAAAACTCTATAACCACAAATCCATTTCCATGCCTAAGCTCTTGGTTAGACTCCTCCTCCCAAAAGGTGGCAGATGACAAACAACTCTACAAGTCATGATGTGACCTTGTTCCAGAGGCATTCTTGCATGCTTATCTTTCAGGACTACAGCCAGCACAGAATTCCTGGCCTGACCAACTGGAAGTTTTCCCTGAAAGATCTGCTGTGCTTGGTGAGATGCTGCCAGGTGTCTACTGCAAACCCCCAGAGCTAAAAATCACTTGTCTGCATCCTCATGGAGTTTATATAGCACAGTACAAAACCTCTCTTCGCTACTCCTAAGCACACCTCTCTAAAAGGTGGCCCACCCCACTTTCTGCTCTGGGTGCAGTTTTGTTTCTGTCCCTTTCTTGTCCCACTCTGAGTCCCATAAGCTGCACAATGCCAGTACTGTCACTGATCCTGTGCCTTGAGGAGTACTGCACAGCAAAGGCCTTCAGCTGAGCACGCAGAGGACCATCTTCCACTGCAGGATTCTCCAACCACTGCAGCATCTGCATGAGGACTTTGAAGAAGAGCGAGGAGAAGGCAGTGTCTTGCGGCATGCAGCGCTGGGGAGAACAGCAAAAGAGACTTGCTTATGCACACTTCAACAATACAACAAAGATAGCAGGAAAGATGCAGACACATACTGCCAGGAATACATACAGCACACCTACTCTGTTGGACTGTAGCTCACTCAAGTCAAGGCAGCAGCTTCTGGTGTGCANCTAGGGGTAACTTTGTGCCTTCTTTCATCATCATGAAGGGAATGAGATATTTCATTGAAAAACTTGCAGCCTGCTCTGAAGACTTGTTTAAGGAATTACAGACTTAGCTCTCAAATTGTCTGCACATGCCCTGGCTTGCAAGACATATCTGTGCTACAAAACAGCACAGACGAGAGATCCCAAAACCAACAGAGACCCACAGCCGCAAATCGACAGTACTGCACAGTTACCAGACTAGGTGGGGTACACCTAACCCTGCATGTAAGCCCCAATTCTCAGCAGTGCTAGGCTAATGTGGCCAGCCTGCATCCAGATGCCCATGTCCAGGCAACTTAAGTCCCTCTGTGTCATGCTCCCCAGGCTCCATTTCCGGCATTACACAGGTAGAGGGTCTGCACACAGCAGAGCAGATATACTGCAGACTTTTTGTTTCCTTCTCACCCCTCTTTGTTAAACGCTACAAAAATTCTCATCTTACACCGCTCACCTGATACTGGTACAACTGGCGCATCAGTGGGCAGGAGACAAAGTGGTTACGATGCATTGCCATCACCAATGCACCACTGTGCGGCGAGTTCATCAGTGCAGCTACTGCCTGGAGAAGTCGTGCTGTGATCCCAGTCACCTGTGCATTCCCCTGGCGGATGCGAGCCAGTTCCTGCCCCAGGGCCTGCTGTAACGCCAGGGCAAGCGGTCGCAGGTTTGAATTCTGCCATCGTGGGTCTGGATTTAGTGGGAAAAGCTGGTAGGATACAGAAGGAAATATGATTATGAGAGCAAATGAAAGGACTTTGTATACAATAAACATCCTGAGGCAGAGGACTGATTTACCTTCTGCAATCATACTGACTGTGGGCTAACTGGAACCTTCTGATAGAGCTTTTTCAATATTTTAGCGCCTGGTACAGGAACAGGCACAGCATCTATGCAACCTCAACATGACTATCAATACTGACACCGTGGGGGAATCACCATATTACCCAAATACAGGTAACCAACTTGGCCACTTAATTCCCTGTAGGCTCCTTCTGGAGTCAATGGAGAGAGGGAGGCTCTGCAAGCAGACAAGCCAGAGTACAAATGCTGTTTACACACAGCTTTGCCAGCAACGCCCTGCGAGCATTTCACAAATCCTCCATCCACTGCTAAGAGGAAAGGCACTACACACAGAACAAACAAGGTGCAGAGACGGTAACATGCTAGTAGGGACTGAGAGTATTAGGCATAATCAAAAGCCACATCATATTCAAACCACAAGAAAAAAATCCTTCCAGTATCAATTCCACCAGGCTGTAATGGCACTACCTCATTGCCTGCAAGCACTGCAGGAAGAAGGGGTCAGAAGATGCGAGTATAAGAGAAATGGATTTCGTAAAGCTTCTGCAGGGAAGTAGCTGATCAGCTAGAGATTATACCAGTACCTGCAGAAAGATGCCTGCTAGATCATCTTCTGGGCCCAGAACCCGGACCTGGCTTAAGGCCCGGATTCGGCTCTGGCCTTGAGAGTTCTCGGGACTAGATTTTGACTTTGCAGTCTCAGCACTGTCTGCAAGAGGAATAGAAGAAAAGAAAGAAAAATGCCGTTATGTTAGCTAGCATCTGGAGTCCCAACACTGGATCACTTTCAACTTTACAGTCTCTAACTACCAAGGAATTCAGTAGCTTTTCTCTCAAGGCCAAGCAAAACCATATCACTCAAAACAACTCATTGTAGTAAACTCCAAGAATATTGGAATTTCTCCATTCACCAGGAGCAAAAAACTCTAGCAAGGACTGGTGTCTAACTGTAGCTTGCTGATATATTGCAACACAACCCCTTTTGAAGACAGCTCTTCCTGTCCCTCTCAACAGCAATGGAGGAAGGAAGTTTGGAAGGTGACTTTGATATTTGAAAGTTTAGGCTATCCCAGGCAGTACCTCGGCGGGCTGGTAAGGATGCAGTGAGCAGGGAGTGGAAAGTCTGGCCTCCTGTCGCTCCTCTCTCATGTTGAACCTCCACAAGGTGAGCCATGTAGTCTGAAAAAGGAGAAGATAGGAACACATCATCATCTCGCCCTCTTTAGTAAAGCAGGACAGAATCGGTTGCTGTTTGTACAGCTCCAATAGTGAAGGGAATTTCCTGTTCTCGTGGACTTTGTAAACATGATGCTTTTAAGCCTTGTTTCTTTTACAAGTTAGCCTCCAAGTTACTTTTTAGACTCTGTACAATTCAATCCAGAAAATCCTTTTCTACTTCAGGAAATACAGCCAAGGGCCATCCAGACAAGCTCTAGGGAGGTGTCTATGGTGACAACAGGCTGCCAAAGCAGCCTGTGCACAGAGTTTGCTGAACTAGTTTGGATTTTTCCAAGGAAGTCACAGGAGATACTCATGAAAACTGTTCAAGAAAAAGTAAAATGCGTAGTCAGCCTCATATGAAGCTCTTACTCTTGTCCATGATGTTCTGCTCTAGCGTCTGTGGGTCATGAGATACTGCCTGATCCAGGTACTGCAGAAGTTTGCTCATGCTGGAAACTGGGATTCCAAAGGACTGAACAAAGAGAAGAAGCTGCTGTGGCTCCAGGTCCTGCAGGGCTGAAATACACAAACAGTGAGTCTTCAGACCTCTGAATTGCTCAGAGAGGGTCATCTTTATTACCTGATCTTTGTGCTTTCGGCCGGACCAACAGTGACATGTTAATGACAGGGCTGCAGAGAGCCCAAAGCCAGGCCTGACAGCTACCTACTACGTTTTCTTTGCTCTGCAAATCATTGCCACCTTATTGCATCTTCCAGTTAATTCACTCACTGGCTAATTTGATCTTCTGTTTAATTTGATCAAAACCTCAGGAACCCAATCATTCGTATTAAAAAAATAACTTCCACCCTATCTGTTGATGGCTGCAGGCAGGAATTATTGAATAATTCAATCACTGGCTATAGAGAGCTGTCATTTAATTAGTAAGAAAGGGATGAAAGCTCTGAATACCAAGAAGAAAAAGAGCACTGACGAGCCGTGCAAGGACAAAGTAACTACAGGTATAGCTTACATCCTTCAGACACTGCTCTCCACATTGCAAACACACCATGTCCCATGGAAGCAGTGCTGTGCCTGTTGTCTGCTGTCTGTGTAGCTTAATTCAATCTGAGTTGTTGTAACAAAGATGGGATCCAATTCAAAGTCCCCCAATTCCTTCAAAATACACAGAAAGGGCAATAGTCATACAGATTCTCTCTCCTACTTCAAAAGTAATAGTCACTGCCTATAAAAGCCAGCAAGATTCAGCACTTGGATCAGTAGTGGGAGGAACTGCCTTCCACACTGCAGTAAGGAGCTCTACCAAAGGCACTGACCTCCTCTTCAGTTTCAGCTTTCACCAGGTTCTGCTCTTAATGCTGTGTGGATTAACCTGTGGGCTTTGATGGTTAGCGAGGTTGTATACATTCTCAAACCCTCGGGGTACATGAACTACACATCATGGCTAAGTAGGGAATCACTCTGGGACATCCCATAATATTTCCTGCCCAGAACCAGCTCAGATTCTGTACCTCTGTTTGACAGCCCTAAGGGATGTAGCAAAGAATCTATTGTATGTTTAGATTGCGACTGTCAAAATCCATAGACACACTGCTTTCAAAATCCAAGCTCCCTGCTCAGCTGCAGCATCTGCAGTGACTGATGGCCCCAACCCAAAGGCATCCAAGTAGGATGGCTGGGCACAGAGGACTTGAGCAGGGAAGCCTCTCCCTTTCCTTTCAGGAAGGTCTGAAACACCAACAAACATCCCACAGGCTCACCTGCATCCACAAGACGCGGGACCTCAGAGCGGATCATACGCAGCTTTAGCCAGTCAGGGAGCAGCAGAGCCTCCTCTGAGGTATCAACCAGAAAAGCAGTAGGAAGGGGCTTTTTCTCCGGGAACCATATATCCAGTAAGGTATAAAAATCACCATCCCCTGCTTAAGAGTGGATACAAAATTATCTCCCATGTTCATAAGCACTTAGAACACCCTACCCTTCTCTACACAAATCAATACCCCAGAACACTTTCTTGTTCAAAGGTCAGAAACAACTTGGGAATAAACATTATCAAGTGGAAATGTGAACTACATATCTGAGTGCCCAATTCTCACACTACAATAAGTCTCAGAGTCCTTCTCGTTTAGCAGGGAGGGACACACCATCATTTTAATATTTCCTGCTGTCTGCAGAAGGCAAAAAAAAAAAAGTCTGCAAATCCCTCACTCTGTGCAGAAATATTCTGATAGATCTTACAGCTACAAACACATATTGCAAGGGGCAGGTCTGTGAGTGGAAGGATTAACACCAGTCTGACCTGTTAGGAGATGGCAGATAGAGGAAAGGCTCTCTGTATTGTCCATGACCCCTTGAATAAATCTGAGCACACTTCACTAACCTTGAGGTGGCCCTAGTGTCAGGAGAATAACCATGGCATGAACCACAAGGATATGCATAGTGGCTGTTTCCCCACTAGTCCAACGAAGGAACACCTGATCCTGGGACTCTGACTGGAAAAAGGCAGAAAAAAACCAGGATTAATAAAGGTGGGGAGAGAAAGGAGAATGAGGTCTGAGATGCAGATGAAAGGAGAACATGAGAATGGACAAATTTGGTCAGACCAAAGTTCCACCTAGCCCAATATCTCCAACAGTAGCCACAAAAGATAGCCATGGAAAAGTTAAAAAAAGCTTTTTATGCACACATACACTTGGCTCTGATATTATGCCAACCTCCAATTATTTTCAGACCAGGGAGTTCTTGAACCAGACACAGTTTGTACATATTCAGTAACCCACAATGGGCTTCTCTTTTGTTAACTTGTCCAGTTTCTTCTACCCACTTAAGAAAGGCAGGGGGGCACTCACCCAGCTGTACACCTCCTCGCCCTCCTTACTCTGGCGCATGCGTTTGATGTAGCGAGAAAAGATGGAGAGAAGGGCAACAAGCACTGCATCTGATTCAGCACAGTACGAGAGCTTGGAGAAGAGATGAGACATGATGGTAGAGCGCTCCACTATGAGTCGGGCTACATCCTGCAAGGGGAAGAGATCCATGAGGTCTTTACTGAAGAACACAGCCAGGTGTTCCTGCTTCATTGCATCACATACTCCAGCTTCCATCATCAGCCCAGTTAACACCACTCTGGAGATCAACGCGTAGAGTCAAGAGTAGAACCATCACAACAGGGAAAACACCACTGCTTTGCGTGCACTTTGTGATACCTTACAGTGTCCCCAGTTGTAGCACAGCTGCATTCTGATGCATCTCATTACAAAGCGAGCATTTACCCAGTAAAAATCCGCATTTCTCTGAAGAAACAGATCTACTGACTCTTATAATTTAACGTTCTCCACGTATCTAAACAGATCTATGCAGGCAGAAAGAACACATGAGCCTCTAGATCCATGCATCAATCTCCAAAAGACTGTTATGAAGGATGTAGTTCAATGGACTTAAAAGCAATTTAAAAAGCACCCAGAGATAGAACAACGAAAAAAAAAAATCATTGTATAAAAGCCAAACATTTAAAAAAAAAAAAATTCGCCAAAACCTTTTAAAAAAAAATCAGAAATCCAATTTTGGTTATAGGAGACTGCATATCCCACTAAGGTTCCTGACTTCCCAGTCTCTCCCCAGATATATGTGACTGCAGGTTTAGCACCTGCTTACTTGTGAAACACTACCAGGTGGTGGGATTTCCTTCAAATCACTATCCACTCTTGCATTCCCCATACCATCTAAGATGGGCTGCTGGACTGGAGGTTATTGGTCTGATATCATTTCATGATACGAAACCGAGGACACAGGTTGCCTTCCGACACATACGCAGAAACACGAACACGCAGTTATCAGATTCACATGCTCCCAAGAACCTCCTCATGCTGGTACAGCAAGTCACATGCCTACCACTGTCCTGAGACATGCCAGGTCTCCCCCGTGCAATCCCTCTGGCCTAGCAACCTGGGCTCTCACCAGAGCAAGGTCATTGTGCTGTCCCTGCTCCTCCACTGGGGCATGCTGGGAGAGGTACACCAGGTAAGCACTGATGGTCTGGGGATCTGTCTCCATGTGGATGGCCTAGAATGAGAATTCCTCTCATTAGAAATCAGGATTTAATGAAAACAAGCACCAGCATAAGAAAAATTCTTCTGCAAGCATATAAACATGTCGATATCGCACCCACCTGCAGGCTCCTCAGATTCATTTTAGCGTGAGTAGGACAAAGAATAAGCTGGTCACTTACCCCTTCCAGCTACTAACACCTACCTGTTGCAAGGCAAGAGCTGTTGTTGCTCTAACACTGTCAAACAGTGGCAGCCTTGGGAGGTCTCTCAGCAGCCACTGATATCCCTGCAGCAGTTCAGAATCGCCAGAGTCTTCTTCCATGGGGTGATCTTTCTCCTCTCCATCACGCAGTCCCCCTTCTGACAGCACCAAGGACAGGCCCTGCAGAAGTCATACAGACACAGCTGTTGCATTTGAAGCCACAGCTGGACCACTAGTTCCGTACTAGTTAATATAATAAAAACAAGCTCCAAACATCATGGAACAATCCAAATGCAACACACAACAGGTTTCGTATCTCATATAATGTGTTTGCTTGACAGCTACCCTGCTTGAAGTTTCAGTCCTCTGTAAGCATCATCTTTTTGAGCTCTCCGTGATTCTGCTTGCCTTGACTACGCTCTAGAGCACCAGGCACTCACCCATTTACATTCCCCACAGACAACAGCTGCTGCCAATTACTCCATGTAGCACATGATCTGCTGAGTCTACACCTGAACTTCACAGGAAACACAGCAAAATCCAGCTCTATCTTAAGAAAAGTACTACTTGGCTGTTGGACAAAGAAGGCTTCTGAGCAGCAGGGAGTAGAAGTGCATTTGATGGGGTTCGGAGATTGAGACAAGTTACTGAAGAAGGATGACATGAAACAATTGCACTGCGCTGGCTCTGGACTCATGAGAATCTAGGATTCTGCCCTCAGCTTCTGACAAACCCTAGTCAAGAAGATTTTCATTTTGCTCACCTTCATGGCCAAGACCCGTGAGGCCACCTGGGAGGAACTCAGGCGTCGTAGGAAATAGTCAAGCACCTCACAGGTTGTCTGTTCATCTGCTTTGGGACCCAACAGCAAGTCTTGCAACCGTCCAAGCAACTGCCTTTGTTTCTGTTGTCTCTGTGGAGCAAGAAGTTGGCCTTTCCAATGAAATCAAATCCGGAATGCAGAGAAAGTAGGTAACAGAACTGATCTCCAGGAGACTACCCACCTGGCGTTTCTTGGCACGCTGCTCCTTACTCTCACCCTCCTCTTCTTCTTCACCTGAGGTTGACTCATCAGCAGCATCATGAAGCAGGAACTCACAAAGGCACTGTACGGGTAGGACATCCAAGGAGCCCTCACTGGACTGAACCAGATCTGCCAGCCATGGCATTGACTGCGATGAGGCCTAGAAAGCAGGAGAATAACAATGCAAGATCAGCAGAACATAGATGCAGCACACTGATCATTTAATTCCTGAGCAGTAAACCACCTTCCCCTGCATCTTACTTAGCTTCCTTTTGCCCTCACTCTGCTCAAGTTTCAGAGATGAGGGGTCAGATCCCAACATAGCCAAGCCATCGAGGGAACGCACCTGTCTTTGAATGATGTTGAGAAGAAAGTCAGGATGACGACTGCGACACAGGAGGTGGCCCAAGCGAAGCGACTGGTTCAGGCTTTTCACCTGCTCCAGGACATGTGGTGGAGGTCTGCGTGGGGGGCCCCTGCCAGAGAAACAAGAAGTTATCCGCAGGCATACTTTCATTCTGGTGTTGATGAGGATCAGTCAGTTCACTAGTGCATGAAGGCCACATGCAGGTGGCAACACAAGGACAAGGACCAAATGTGACACATATTCCACAGGCTACCAAATCTCAGGGCTCTTCTTGCCCACATCAACCACCCTATGAGCAGTAGGGTTTCCTGATTAGCATTAACTGGGATTTCATTATGGCACCAGACTGCAGAAGGCTACTTACTGAGGGTCCAGACTTGTCAGCTGGGACAGCAAGAGGCTGCTGCTCTCTGTAATTGTTTGTTTTGTGGATGCAGCAGCCAGATGACCCTCAAATGCAAGAATCTCCTGTTTTTCTCTCTGGGAGATTTGAAGTTCACGATTAATCATCTCTGTGCGCGTCTCCTCATCCGTCAAGGTACATTGAGGATAGGAATAATTACTGAGAAAATAAGTTAAAAAAGAAAATGGTTATCTTGACCTATTCAAAACTCATGAACCACAGTCAGAAAGTCCCCAGGACCTCAGCTCCATCAGGCAACCCAGAAAAAACAAGGCAGCTTCCCAATGGGGCCAGGGAGACCGAGACCTTTTCAGCAAGGCACATTACAGTCATCCCTCCCTTTTTCTCAGCTTTACTCCCTTGCTTGTGATATTTCTGCTGGGGGAAGGCACCTTTCCCACTCAAACTGCAGTGTTGCTGCCAGCCAGCTTATTTTACACCAGTCCCACTGGAAAGGAAGGAGCCAGCTGGCACAAATTTCATTCAGAAATAAGTGTTTTCAGTGGCCTATTTGATATATGTAGGGATTTAAGCATACTAACTTGGTCATGACCATTTCCATGAGCATCTTTAGAGAGGGGTACTCCTCCCACGCAGCCAGACCTGCAGCAGAGAAGGGCAATCAGGGACACAGGAAAAAAAGTGAGGGTCTTTACATATATTCTAACACACTCCAAGGTAGGGAGACACACAACAAACTCACTTTGGAAGAGCTCACCACACTGAGAGCACAGACAACATGATTCCAGCCATGTGCTCGTTCAAACCCCCACACTGGGTATTTTTGCACACACAGAGAATACGCAGTTAGTTAACTGCACTTATCTAACCAACGCAGCACATGCCTTGAACACAGGCAACCAGACTTCAGCAGACAGCACCTTGGCCATTTTTTGCAGCAGAGCTAGTATCCTGAGAAATGTCCACACTCACCAATGTTTTCAGGATTGAATGCAGCCACTACAAGCAAGAGAGGCCAGGCTTTCCAGTAGAGGGTAGAAATAGCTAGATTTGGAGGCTGGTACCTGAAAAAGCCATCAAGAGACAAGCGGTTGGATTTGGTTACTTAAGCCCATCTCAAGACTGCTTTTCTCCTTAATCATGCACTGTTTAGATTCAGCCACATCAGTTCAGTGGCTTTCAAAAATAAGAAGCCTCTCTCAGAAGGGACAGCAGGGTTCAGATGAAAATTTCTAGAGCAGAAAGGTCAAAGTGCTTGCAGAGGAAAGTCCATTCCACGACTCCAGTCTTACTTGCTCCGGAAAAATTCCCACCTGAACGTGACATTGACAAGGTTTCCTCATGATTTTGTTATTAGAAATTGTAATAGGGAAAAGCATCTTAAAATCTGTGAGCTAGTATTGTTAGTCACAAGGTGAAAATGAGCTAGATCACAACAAGATTGTCTATGTGATAAGCCTTACCCTGGGGGCAGCTGGATATTCTCTGGATGGTGATAAGTGCACAGATTTAAGACTGCATCAATCAGCTGGATTCTTTCTACCCTCAGGACCTCGACATCTGGAGGAGCAGAAGAAAAGACTAAGCAAGTTATTGACCTGTCTACCTGGCTGAAAGTCCTTCAAGAAAAGCACCACAGTATAACAAAAATTTTACTTCAAGCAACTATGTTATTGTGGGCTTGTTCTTATGATATTACAGAAACAAAAAAACCAACACTATACTTAAGAAGCAGCAACACTTAAAAAAGCTACAAGTCAATATATAAGGATATTGAGCTTTTCAGCTGCACTTTGGTTTAAATTCTTCATAAGAGCAGTTTTTTTCCCCAAATGTGATATCTGTATCTTTTTCAGAACTCAAATATACTCCTCCAGGTACACAGTGAATCTACTCAGAACTTCTGGGGCTCAGAGGAACTAAAAATGCATTTCAACTTTGTTGCAAGTTTTCAGACTCACTCTAAGTTAACTCTGAGACTTCCAGCATTTGAAATGGTGCAGCACTTAAAATGCTATACTGAGAGGCTGGACACATTTTCACAGGAAACATTTTCAACAGCAAAGTCTAGCTCATTCCGCTTGCACTGACCAGATCTGGATTAGACTTTGCTATTAACTGGTCAGCACTAAGAGCACACAGGATGCTTTAGAATCAAACTCTGACAACCCCCTCAACTCTGACAAACACACATAGCTCAACTGAACAGACATACTCTTCAAGGGTGCAGGAATTCAGGACAAATGTTGAATTAATTCATAAAAGGGGTAAGAGTTGAGGCTGGTTTTGTACCTGATATTCTGTAATAGTGTTTGAATAATGGAATTGCAAGGAGCATACAATACATGGGTTAATTACTTTAACTTCCAAACCTTTCATTTTCTGATGGCCTAAAAATTTCTATTCATTTTACGGTCTGTATAAAGGACTAAGCTGAATTTAAAAATGCTAACTCAAAACTTTGGGTGGCTATTCACAGTCCCTCATCCTCAACACAACCAATAATTTCCCAAACACTCCATGATAGAAAATTACTAACAGGGAGAAAGAGTAGGAGAAAATAAGAAGCATCTCTAGTGAGAAAGCAACAGCAACACGTCTGGCTTTGAGCCAAATGCTTAGCCATCATGACTACAACATGCTTTAAGTGATGCAAAGGTTCTCTGGTACGTGGTAGGAGCCACCTCAGCCCTGGGTGGCATTAAGAGGACATGTAGACAGAAGTAACCACTTGCTGACTGGAGCATTATGCAGTCTTACCATCTGCTTGCACAGCCGCAGCCCGCTTCACCAAGTGGTCAGCAAGCTCCATGGCATCCGCAGGGCCAAGAGGCAGGTCCCGTGACAAACCGATCACAAGGATACGCATCAGTGTGTCTTCAAGGATGGGCACCTCAGAGCAGAGGCGAAGGAAGAAACTGCATGAGACATGAGACATCAATCACGCTTCTTTTGACAGCAGCATGAGGATTGCTGAAACCCTCCACAGACCCTAGAGCTCATCCGAGCAGAAGATAAATCACAGCAACCCCTTCCCTGGTCTCCAGCTCCAAATGCAACTACCTGAAACAAATTGTTTTACGGAATATTGCTCGCGTTGCCTTGTACCTCTGCACTTTAGCCTGCTTCAGTCTGAGCTCCCTAACGTTAGCCCAGTACAAACCATGGAGTGTAGGGCTGCCCTTCTTACAATTACAGCATCAAGACACAGAACAGCTTGGCACAGGGAACAGGAATGAAGAAGGAAGAGGAACAGATGGAGAATGGAGCAACATCCCTTAATTTTAAGGCAATGTAACAGATGAAGAAAATCTAAGCACAGTTCCAAGCCTTTCCAACACAGAGCTATATAAGGACCACCAGAAAACACCAATTCCTCTGCCTCCAGCTACAGCAGCTCCATGCCTGTACCCAGCTATGGGTGGGGCACACACTCACTTGCGGTCACTCTCAGGGGGCCAGTTGTCCCATTTGTAGTAGGTTTCTGGCTGTTCTGTGAAGAGCACCTTGTGGAGGCTGTGGAGATGAAGAGGACAGTAAACACCATCTGTGTGAGGCTCAAGAACACATTCGACAATTCAGTCTCCCCAAAATCCTGCTAATGCTTCCCATCCTACACATGAAGGAGCCCCCTCAGATAAGCTAGTCTAGCAAAAGTAACAAATCACAGCAGAGAGGACTATACAGTATGAGCATTAGCCATTTACACTGCCAGTGAACACATCTCAGATACTACTAATTCTGGCTTGACCTGCCTCAGTAATTCCTAGAGCCAGACCCCAGGATACAACCAGAAGCAGGCAGAGAAGACAGCACTATCTATGGAGCCCTCAACCACACAGCCTGAAAAAAGCATGTCAGACAAAAGAACATCAAGGGGTCCACAGCGACCATGCTTGGTCAGGTAACTGGAAATTCCCTATTGGGTGGACCCAAATAATACAAATCAGAAATATTTTCCATTATTATATATTTCTGGTAAGAGGATGCATCTGCAGGAATTCCTAAGAGGGAGACAGTCCCAGCCTGAACCCTGCTAAAACGCTGTTTCTGCTCCCTGTCTCACAAGGGGAGAGAAATCTTAACCAAACCCTGGCATATGCATGGTTTTTCATAATATGTCATACACTGCTGGGAAAGCAACTGGTTATACACAGCACGTTACCAGGCTGACACTCTTACCAGTGCACATAGTCCTTTGGAGCCAGCTTGCTGATAGATGGAACAACCGTGTGAAGCCACCAGACAGCATCTCGTTGGATAGCAGCAATTTGGTTCTGGAAAGAGCGCAGCACTTCCAGGTCTGAAAAACAGTAAGGTTACAAACTACACACGTATCAGAGCCCCATCAGGAGCCAAGCAGGAGACAGTGGCTGTTCCAAGAGCAGATAGTAACCAGGGCTCCGAAGCATCAACAGTAAACCGGGGAGAGGTACATCAGACAGCCTTAAGCATCCTAGCACTGACAGCACACGTGCTTCGCCTTCTGATGCACACTACAACAAAACCCCAAGATGTAGCATGGACGAATTAGCATTGTGAGAAGATGACATCTGGGCAGTCACTTCAGTGCCACCTCAAAGGCCTGTGTTTTCAGCATTAGGTACTTGGTAATCCTTACGGCTGCCCCTCCAGGCATGACCTAGTTCCTCAGTCCCCTCCACAGAGAGTCCCCTTTCCCCAGCCTCTCAACCGCTGCTTCCACAGATATGAAAAGTACCTGTATATTCACCCAACCATGCAAATGCCACATCTGCCAACTCTGTCAGCCTCAGGGTGATAGCAAGCACCCCTGTGCCTCTATTCAGAATGGAGGCTTACACCCCTTCCTACCTCTTGCCACAATGTTTCCCCAACCTCAGCACTGCCAGAAGATATCTACCAAGCTGCCCATCTTCAGAGGGAACCTAGGTTGTTCTGCTTACTCTTTTTCTCTCCTTTGTCCCAAGCAATTCCAGCCTCCTTCACCTGGGCTGTGATACCAAGCATCATGGACACAGCTAGCAGATCAGTTATGTGGATGACAAACCGCTCCTTAAAAAAAAAAAAAAAAAAAAAAAAAAAAAAAAAGAGTAGCGAGTTAGATCAGCAATACCCAAAGCTACCTTCTGGAACAGTGTTTCATCATCAAAAATGAAAATCATGGATGTTTGGAAATAGGATGTGGGAGCACTGCTATGAAATGTGAGACACAAATACTGACTCACTCAGATAACAAAGAGCAAAAGAACGAACAGCCAGAAAAACAGATATAAAAGACCCCAGTACACCACTGGTACATTCAGCAGCACAAGGGTCAAAGAAAGTGGTACCTTGAATTCCATTTCTGCGTACTGGGCCTCCTTCCGTTCCTGCATAAGACCCAGGCAGAAGGCCTGGAAGTTGATCTCGTGTTTTGTCTGTTTTATGATCTCTCGCAGTAGAGCCCGTGAAGCCCGCAGGTAATCGTCCTTAGTAGTCAAAAGATCCTGGAACACCATTGCTAGGTACTGAGGCCATACAGAAAAAGAAAACTTTCAGTGCATTGTAATGTATCTGCATCCACAAAATGAAACGACACAAGGAAACAATGCTGGTGGTATGCCTGTCCTTCAGACCCCCCAGGAGCTATAATAACATTTCTCTCATGAAACTTCATTACCACAAGGTTGGTCAGCCAGAACGTGGGAGTTAGGAATAAATGTGCATGGGCATTTTATAGCAAGTGCAATAATATAATTTCAAAACAGTACGATACAGATCACACAGTTGTCTGTGGAAAGATTTCATTTGAGCCTCAATTCAACTAAATCTCTTGGGTGGGGATCTGGGATTACCGGCAGTCACACGAGACACTACACCTACCTTCGGAGCTTGCTCTGAGCTATGCTGAAGCACAGTATACAGGATCTGCATGTTGTTGGGATTTCTTGCATTTGATAGTTCATTGAAAATCACAAACTTAATTGTGGTGCCCAGGTTATCCCTGTGCGCATTCAGCAGCTCTCTGCAAGGGAAGACCAGAGGTATCAGAGCTGAGGTTTCATTGCAGCTAGACCCACTGTTTTGATTTCTCTTTGAAATATTTAATCCACAAAAGTGAAGAGGATGAAGCAGCATGTGTTTCCAGCAATATCAAAGGATTACTGAAAGATTTCCAGACCAACAAAATTCATTTAAATGTTACACAGAACACCCCATGGTCCAAGCTGGTATTTAAAACCACTAGGCAGAGACACTGAGACCGTCAAGGCCCTGGGCACATCTTCCAGAGTGCTTTCTCTTCCCGTCACAGACCCGGTCACCCACTCACCTGACACACAGCATGTAGTGGTTGAGAAGAACTTTCGGCTTGAGACGAATTTTGATCAAGTTGGAGATAACCTCCATGTCCTCTGAGCTGTGGGTGTTGCAGTTCATACAGACTGACATCAGTAAGTCCTGAGCTGGCTTGGTCAACTGCAGAGGAAGAACAGAAAGGCTACAGTCACCTGCCATCACAGATCAGAAACGTAACTGGCACACAGTATGCGGCCCTCCTGGCTGGATTCCAGATCAGGTCCAGAAAAGTTGCGCTTCAACAGCTCCTGTCCTTACCTTTGGATTCTGCAGCCACATCTCCAGCCTCTGCACAGCCATCTGCCGCACCTCTTTGTAGCCACAGGTTGCTGTCAGCAGTCGAAGGAGGTTCCTGGAGACATTGTCCATTGGTTGGCGCCGGTTGAGTTGGTCCCGCAGCATATCTAGGACATATTCCTCCACACTCTCTGCAAGGTCGTCATACCTGGGCCACACAAACTGCATTTTATTCACTTCCACACAAGCCAGCTTGGTCACACTTTGCTGTGTCCAGAGATCAGCATCCTTTCTTGTTTGTGGTATGCATTACAAACAAACAAGCAAAAAAATCCACTGTTTTTTTCCTGGAACTAGTTGTATCTGATGCTCAACATCCTCTAGCAAGTGCCACAGCATAGCTAGTGCAGAGAGGGAGTTCTCTGCTGCAGCATTGCAAGAGTGGATGAGCACAGACAGATCTGCCACACAGCTACATCAGGAGAAGAAGAGGCACTGTACCTGGGCATGAGCTGGCCCTCCTGCTCTGGGCTCATTTTCTCCTCTGCAATCAGCAGCTCACTCTGGCTGTCTTCCTCCTCCGTCATGGAAGGGTGTGGACTACTCCCTAAGAGAGACCAGCACACAGCATGCTTCATGAGACAACTTTTCTTTCTAGAGATCACTCACACTCTTATGTGTCCAGCTTCTTTCAAGGATCCCCTTCAGCAACACTGAAGGAGGCCACAACTAGTCACTTCCTCACACTGCATCACATACAGGCACATTCTCCAAGCCTCTTTCACTGCCTGCCCTCAAACATCCCCTAGAAATGAAAGAGGCCCAAAAAGAGCAAAAGCAATGCCTGGAACTCAAAGCTTGGTCTATGTGACTCCATCCAGTAACAAACTATTCTCACCAGTCAACAAGCTCAGCAGGCTCCACCCTCTCCCTACCCCTTGTTCCTGCTTCCTAAACACCTTCTTACCTGCACTAAGGTCCCCTCCGCTACGTCCAACCTCCCCATGCAAGAGCATGCTCTTAGGAGGCATCTTTGTGCTAAAAGCTGTTTGGATGTTATCCACAAATGTCTTGCAGTGAGGGCTGTCCACCCAGATGCGCTCCCCAAGGGAGTCCTCAATGTAAACCTACAGGATAGAAAGCAGAAGAGAACACAAACCATGGTCAAGCCTTTTTTGTACTGGTTAATCAGAGGAGTATTTATGAGCTTCTCAAGTTTGTATTTGTTTCCAACATACAGCTGTGAAGTACGAAAGTACCATAACCATTGCATAGATGAAAAATGGAGACCAGATGACTGCAGGCAAGTCACATAAGAGCAAAAAACCAAACCATCACATCCCAAGCTCTACTGGGCACTAACGCTCTCAAGCAGCAAAGCTGATTAAGCTTTAGCAAAGACTTTACAACAACTTCTACCACCAAAATATAGAAGCTGGTCTTTTAAAAGCTTAGCTTTTTAAAATCAACAGGTTGTGTTAACTCTGTAGACAAACTAGAGAGTAAAAAGCCTCTGGGACACTTATATCAGCACAGATTATCAAAGGCATCTCAGAAAAGAGCAGAGATAAGGCAACAAAAGGCAAAGGAGACCACAGCATTCCATCAATCAGTGGAGATTTTCCTTTAAAAAAACAAGGACTCTGGTTTTCTCACTTGTCAATATAGCGCAGGCCCAGGCTCCAATTTCTGCCTCCTCCAGCTGCATTCCCCACGCTGGGCAACAGGCCACTGGAGACCCCCTTCTGCTGCAGCAGTAATAAATCCTCTGCTTCTGTCCTGCCCCCAACACGCACAGCCTTCCCAACCCTGGCAAGTTTTACCCAGTCTGCCCACGTTGTGGCAGAAGCCCCCTTGGTTCAACAACCTTGACAAAGATCTCTGGCCAGTTCTCATCCTCTTCGTAAGCTGCCATGAGAAGGTTGCAGGCCAAGACAGACACGAGGCTATTCCCTTTGGCTTTGAAATTGATAGAGGCATCTCTTCGGAGTAGGCTGCACAGTGCCTGGAATATCATCCACAAAAAATAAATTAAAAAAATAATCAAGCCATCTTGTAAGAAAGCACACAGAAAAGCTTTAGAAAAAGAAATACAAATTGCAGCAGTTTGCCACAGAGCTATGGTATTTACAAAGACATGCAGATTATGCTCTGGCTTGAGCGCAACTGCAACTATGCTTTCAAGCTGGCAGCAACAATACGTCAGTAAGCCCAAGAGTCCCGACGGGGCACAGCCCTCACCTCGATAACCCCTTCAGTGGCAAATATGTTTGGTTTGATTTTTGCCAGGTACATGAGGCTCAGGTACAGTGTGGTATCAGGTTTGGCTCTGTTCATTTTCAGCTGCTTCACAGCTCCACACAGCACCCCCTCAATACGGTCATCATTGCCTTCTGCCTCTGCTGCCTCAATTTCATCCAGCAGCACCGTGGGGACAACTGCAATCATCAACACACAGGCGTCAGTGTTTACTCTCATGAAAAATAACCTGCCCCGAGCAGCTGGCAGGGCCATTCACCAGCAAAGCAAAGCATGAACCTGCTCAACTTTAGCCCCTGCAATAGCTTTTCCCTACCCAATTGCTATTAAAAGTTCTGTTTCACACCTGACAACACCCCTTGATTATTTTTCCATTGGTCCGTGCTAGAATACTCCTCTGCAAATGTATCAAACACCAGAAAACGGAATGACACTTCAAAAAGCAAGCAACGTTCAGATCCAGAGTCTACTAAAGAAATATACGAATAAAATACCACAACCCAGACTCAAAGATTTCCTCAGGGAGTCTTTCAGATGCTGCTATTAAACAGCTATCAGACAGGATGAACACAACCCAATGCAAACAGGAGAGGAAACAAAACTGTGACTTCACACCTACATCCAGCAGGGGAAACCTTTAAGGATAGCGCTTTAGTGTCAGCGTACGGGCTTAGAGAAAGGCTCCCGGGCTGAAGCTCTAGGGAAAGGTAAATCGAAGCTTGCACCCTCGCTTGCCTGTCACGGCAGAAGCGCAGTGAGGCCTCACCTTCAATCGGGATGACAGACGGCTCCTTGATGGAGGGTGAAATGGCTCGCTTCTCCGCCACGGCCGCCTCTGCCAGGCGTCCCAGGGCGCTGAGGGGAGGCGTGGAGGAGAGCTTGGGGCGCTTGGTCAAGCCGGTCAGCCCCGCCGGGCCCGCTAAGGCGGCGGCCGCGTCTCGCTTGCGCTCGGAGGGCAGCCCGGGGGGCGCCGGCTTCAGCAGGGTGACGGCGGTTTTGCCCT